>RXID01017339.1:0-16814 GCA_005019695.1 Trichopus zeylanicus subsp. travancoricus
GCTACTACAACTACTTCTGCTACTACTACTACTATTACTAATACTACAACTACTATTGCTACTACTACTTCAACAACTACTACTATTACTACTACTAATACTACTACTAGTATTAGTACTGGTACTAGTACTAGTACTACTACTATTACTACTACTACTACTACTAATACCCCAACAACTACTACTACGACCACCAATGCTATTGCTTCTACTTTGACAACAACTAATACTACTACTACTGCTGCTGCTGCTGCAACTACTACACCTACTCCTACTCCTACTACTGCAATTACTACTGCTCCTTCTAGCAATACTAATACTACTGCAACTCATACTACTACTCCTAGTCCAACTCCTACTATTGCCACTACACCGACAACTACAACAACTACAACAACTATAACAACTACAACTACTAATACTCTTATTACTACTATTTCTAGTACTACTGCTACTACTACTATAGGTATTGCTAATACTATTACTACTATTACTACTATTACGACTATTACTCCAATTACTACTACTACTACTACTTCTACTTCTACCATAACTTCTACTGCTACTACTATTGCTGTTGCTACTACTACTACTACTACTAATTCTATTACTAGTACTACTACTATTGCTACTACTACTGCTACAACTATTGTTGCTGCTACGAACTACTATTATAGCAATTGTAATAAAAGTAGTACGAGTGGTAGTTGTGGCAGTAGTAGTAGTAGTACTAGTAGCAATTGTAGTAGTAGGTGTTGCAGTTGCTGTAGTAGTAGTAGTTATTGTAGTATTGGTAGTAGTAGTACTAGTAGTAGTAATATTAGGCAGTGGAGTTGTTTTACGAGTAGTAGTTGTAGTAGTAGTGGTAGTAGCGGTAGTCGTGGTAGTACTAGTCGTAGTAGTAGTAGTAGTAATAGTAGCAGTAGTAACAGTATCTATTGTAGTAGTTGCACAAGCAATAGCAGCAGTAGTAATAGTAGTCATAGTTGC
Source organism: Trichopus zeylanicus subsp. travancoricus (assembly GCA_005019695.1). NCBI lineage: Eukaryota > Viridiplantae > Streptophyta > Magnoliopsida > Dioscoreales > Dioscoreaceae > Trichopus > Trichopus zeylanicus. The sequence goes on from RXID01017339.1 coordinate 991, forward strand.
AGTTGTAGTTATTGTAGTATAGTAGGTGTAGTAGTAGTAGTAGTTGCAGTAGCATTATTAGTAGTCGTAGCAGTAGGAATAATAGTAGTAGTAGTAGTAGTAAGTGTAGTTATCATAGTAGTAGTAGTAGTACTCCTAGTAGCAATAGCGAAAGCTGTAGGAGTTGTAGTTGTGGTAGTAGTAGTAGTTATTATTGTTGTAATAGTAGTATTAGTAGTAACAGTAGGAGTAGTAATATTAGTAGTAGTAGTACTTCTAGTAGTAGAGGAAATACTAGTACTACTACTAGTAGTAGTACTAGTAAAAGTAGTAGTACTGTAGTAGCTACAACAGGAGCAGCAGTAGTATTAGTGGTAGCCGTAGTTGTCATAGTGGTAGTCGTGGTAGTAGTAGTTGTTGCAGTAGTAGTAGTAGTAGTAGTAGAATTAGCATTAGTAGAAGTAGTAGCAATATTAGTAGTAGTAGTAGTAGCAGTAGTTGTTGCAGAAGTAGTATATGAAGTAGCAGTATTTGTAGTAGTGGTAACCATAAAAGTAGTAGTAGTAGTGGTAGTAACAAAAGTGCTAGTTGTAGTAGTAGTGGAATTAGTATAAGTAGTAGTATTGGTAGCAATAGTAGCAATAGTCATAGTAGCTATAGTAGTAGTATTAGTAGTAGTAAGAGTAGTAGTAGAAATAGTAGTTGTAGTAATTATGGAAGTTGGAGAAGAAGAGTATTAGTAGTATCTAGATTAGTAGGAGTAGTAGTAGTAGTCAGAGAATTAGTAGTCAGTAGAAGCAATAGTAGTACTAGTAATAGTAGATGTAGTACTGGCAATAATAGTAGTAACTGGGGCAATAGTAGTTACAGTAGAAGTAGTAGGAGTAGTAGTGGTAGTAGGTGTAGTAGTGAAAGTCTTTGTACAAGTTGAAGTAGTACGTGAAATTGTAGTAGAAGTAGTAGTGGTAGTGGTAGTAGTTGTTGTTGTTCTTGTAGTAGTAGTTGTAGCAGTGGAAGTTGCAGTAGTGGTAGTAATTGTAGTTGTAGTAGCAGTACTATTAGTAGTAGTAGTAGTAGTAGCAGTTGTAGTGGCAACAGCGGTGGTAGTTGTAGTAGTTGTTGTACCAATAGTAGAGTAGCAGTAGGACTAGCAATAGTAATAGTAGTTTGAGATATTGAACAATAGCATCCGTAATAGTAGTAGTAGTAGTAGTAGTAGCAATAGTAGTAGTAGTAGAAGAAGAAGCGGTGGTGGTGGTGGTGGTAGTAGTAGTAGTAGTAGGAGTAGGAGTGGTTGGATTAGTAAAAGAAGCAACAGCAGTAGTAGTTGCAACAACATTAGTTGTAGTATTTGTACTAGTAGTAATAGTAGAAATAATATCAGCAGTAGTAGCTATAGTAGTATCAGTAGTAGTAGTACTAGCATTAGTTGTTGTAGTAGTAGAAGTAATAGTACTACTTGTAGCAGAATTAGCAGTAGAAGAAGTAGTAGTAGTCGTGGTACTAGCGATAGTAACTGAAGTAGAGATTGTTGCAGTAGTAGCAGTAATAGCAATCGTAGCATTTGTAGTAGTAATTGCAATAGTAATAGAAAGAACTGTAGTAGTAGTAGTAGCAGTTATACTAGTAGTAGTAGCAGTAGTAGTAGAAAAAGTAGTTGCAGCAGTAGTTGTATTAGTAGTCATAGAGAAATTGGTAATAATAGTGGTAGCTATAATAGTACTAGTAACTGAAGTAGTTGATGCAGTATTAGTAGATGTAGCAGGAGTAGTAGTATAGTTAGTTGCATCAATAGTAGTAGCAGTAGTAGTAGTAGTAATAGTAGTAGCGGTAGTCGTAGCTATGGTAGTAATGGTAGTAGTAGTAGTAGAAGTAGTAGTAGCAGTAGCTGTTGTTGTAGTAGTATTGGTAGAAGTTGTTGTTGTAATAGTTGTAGTTGTTGTTGTAGTAGTAGTAGTACTAACAAGAGCAATGGTAGTAGTCGCAACATTAGTAATAGCTATAGTAGGATCATTTGTAGTAGTAGTAGTAGTGGTAGTTGTAGTAATTTTAGTAGTAGCAGCAGCAGCTGTAGTAATAGCAGTTGTAGTAGCAATACTAGCAGCGGTAGTCGTAGTAGTAGTAGCTATAGTAGCAGCCGTAGTAGCAATGGTAGTTGGAGCAACAGTTGTAGTTGTAGCAGTAGAAGTAGTAATAGTAGTAGTAGTAGCAGTACCTGTGGTACTTGTGGCAGTAGTAGTAGTTGCAGTAACAGTAGCGGTAGTTGTAGTGGTCATATTAGTAGTGGTAGCAGTGCTAGTAGTAGCAACAGTCATCGGAGTAGTAGCAGCTTTAGTAGTAGTAAGAGTGGTACTAGTAGTAGTAGTAGTATAGGAGGAGCAATAGTAGTGATAGTAATACTTGCAGTAGCAGTAGTAACAGTAGTAGTTGTAGCCATAGTAGTAGCTACAACAGTGGTAGTAGTAGTCATAGAAGTAGCAATAGAACTAGCAGTAGTAGTGGCAGAAGTAGTAGTTGTACTACTAGTAGTAGTAATAGTAGCAGTTGGAGCAGCCGCAGTAATTGTAGTAGTAGTACTAGTAGTGGTAGTAGTCACAACAATAGTAGTAATAGTAGCAGCTGTAGCAGTACTAGTAGGAGCAGTGGTAGTAGCAGAAGCAGTAGTGTCAATGGTAGTAGTAGTAGTTGTTGTTGTTGTCGTTCTAGTGGCAGTAGTCTTTGCTGAAGTAGTCTTAGTTATAGTGATTGTAGTAGTATTATTATTATTAGTTGTAGTCATAGTAGAAGTTCTAGCAGCAGTAGCAGAGATAACAGTAGCAGTAGTAGTAGTTGCAGCAGCAGCAGTCGTAATAGTGGTAGTAGTAGCAGCAGTAGCTGCTGTATTTGTTATAGTTGCAGTAGTATCAGTCGTTGCCGTAGTAGCAGTAGAAGCAATAGCAGTAGTTGCAGTAATAGTGGAAGCAACAGTAGTAGCAGCCGTAGTAGTAGAAGCAGCATTAGCAATAGTGTAGCAGCAGTAGTAATAGCAATAGCTGTAGAAATATGAGAAGTAGTTGGAGTAGCAATAGCAGTTGTAGTAGTAGTAGTGTAGCAATAGTAGCAGTAGCAGTAGCTGTGGTAGTAGTAGTTGTAGCAGTGGTAGCAGTAGTTGTAGTAGCAGTATTAGTATTGTACTAGTTGTAGCAGTAGTTGTAGCAGTAGTAGCAGTAGCAGTAGCAGTTGTTGTATGAGTAGTAGCAGTAGTAGCTCTAGGAGCCGTAGAAGTAGTAGTGCTAATAGTAGTATTAGTATTAGTAGTAGTAGTCATGGTAGTAGTAGTTGTTGTAGTAGTTGCAAGTGTAGTAGGAGTAGCAATAGTAGTAGTTGCGGTAGCAGTTGTAGTAGTAGTAGTAGTAGTAGAACTAGGTGAAGAAGTAGTAATAATTGTAGCAACAGTAGTAGTAGTAGCAACGATAGTAGTGGTAGAAGGGGTAGTAGTATTAGTAGTTACAGAAGTAGTTGTTCTAGTAATAGTAGCAGTAGCAGTAGTAGTCTCGATAGTAATTGTAGTAGTAGTAGTAGTGGCAGTAGTTGTTGTAGTAGTAGTAGTAATAGTGCTAGTAGTAGTAGTTGTTGTAGTATCAGTAGTAGTCGAAGTGATAGTAGCAGTAGCAGCAGTTGTAGAAGCAGCAGTAGCAGCAGTGGTGGTACTCTTTGTAGTAGTAGCATCCATTGTAGTAGTAGTAGTTGTTGTCGTACTGGTAGTGGTAGTTATAGAAGTAGTAGTAGTATTAGTAGTTGTGGTAGTACTTGTAGTAGTAGTAGCAGTAGTTGTAGAAGCAACAGTAGAATTAGTAGTACTAGGAGTACTACTAATAGTAGCAGTAGTAGCAGCAGCAATAGTAGAAGTAGTAGTACTAGTAGTAGTTGTAGCACAGTAGTAGTAGCCCTAGTAGTAGCTACTACTGTAGTAGTATTTCTCGTAGCAATTGCAAAAGCACTAGCAGTAGTAGTCGCAGCAGTCGCAATTGTTGTAGTGACAAGAATAGTAGTACCAGTGGTAGTAGCAGGAGTAGTAGCAACTATAGGAGTAGTAGTAGGAGTCGTAGTAGTTGCAGTTCAGTAGTGCCAGTAGTAACAATAGTAGTAGTAGTAGCGAAAGTAGTAGTAGTTGTAATACGAGTAGTAGTAGTAGTAGTAGTAGTAGTAGTAGTAGTATTAGTATTAGTAGTAGCCATAGTAGAAGTTGTAAAAGCCAAAGCAGAAGTTGTAGTAGGAATAACAATCGTAGTTGTGGTAGTAGTAGCAGTAGTAGCAGCTATAGTAATAGTAGTAGTAGCAGCAGCCATAGCTGTAGTGGCAGTAGTATTTGTAGCAGTAGTAGTAGTAATAGTAGAAGCAGCAGTAGTAGTAGCAGTAGTAGTGGAAGAAGCAGTAGCAGTAGTAGTAGTACCAATAGTAATAAAAGTAGTAGTAGCAGTAGTAGTAGTAGGAGGAGAAGCAGTTATAGTAGTAGTGGCAGTGGTCATAGTAGGCAAGATAGTGGTTGTAGTAATAGCGGTAGCAATAATAATTGTTATAGTGGTAGTAGCAATAGCAGCAGGAGCAGCAGCAGCAGTAGTAGTAGTAGTAGTAGTAGTTATAGCAATAGTAGCAGCAGCAGTAGTATTAGTAACAGTTATTGTACTAGTAGTAGCAATGGCAGTAGTAGTAGTAGTAATAGTAGCAGTAGTACTAATAGCAGTAGTATTTGTAGCAGAAATTGCAGTCGTAGTAGTAGCAGCAATAGTAGTTGTAATCATAGTGGTAGTAGTAGTAGTACTAGTAGTAGAAGTTGGAATCAGAGTACTATTAGTAGGAGTTGGTGTAGGAATAGAAGTAGTAGCAGTAGTAGCAAAAGTAGCAGTACAAGTAGTAGTAATAGTAGTAGTAGATGTTGTCGAAGGAGCATCAGTAGTAGTAGTTGTAGAAGTAGCTGTAGTCGTAGCAGTAGTAGTATTAGTTGCAGGAGTATTAGGAATAGTAGTAGTAGAAGTAGTAGTAGTGTTAATAGCCGGAGGAGTAGTAGTAGTAGTAGCTGTTATGCTAGTAGTAGTAGTTGTGGCAGGGGTAGGAGTACTAGTCGTAGCAATAGTAGTTGTAGAAGTAGTAGTAGTAGTCATAGTAGAAATACAAGTAGTAGTCTTGGTATTAGCAATAGTGTAATTAGTAGTTATCGTAGTAGTAGTATTAGAAGTAGTAGTAGTATTAGTAGTAGTAGTAATAGTAGTAGTAGTAGAAGTGGTAATTTTAGTTGTTGGAGTAATAGTAGTAGTAGTAGTAGGGGCAGAAGTAGTCGTTGGAGTAGGGGGTGTAGTAGTAGTAGGAGTAGTAGTTCTAGGAGGAGTAGTTTTAGCAGCAATAGTAGTAGTAATAGCAGCTGTAGTGGTAGTAGTGGTTGTTGTAGTAGCAGTTGTAGTAGATGTGGAAGTAGGAGTAGTAACAATAGTAGTAGTAGTAGTAGTAGTAGTAGTAGTAGTAGTAGTAGTAGTAGCAGTAGTAGTAGTAGTGGTAGTAGTAGTAATAGTAGCAATATTAGTAGTAGTAGTGGTAGAAGTAGCTTTGGTTGTTCTAGTGGAAGTTGTTGTAGTAGTAGTCATTGTAGTAGTAGTAGTAGTAGTAGTAGTAGTAGTAGTAGTAGTAGCAGCAGTAGTAGTAGTAGTAGTGGTACGAGTACTTGTAGCAGTAGTAGCAATGTCAGTATTAGTGGTCGTTGGAGTAGTAGTTGTAGTAGGAAAAGGTGTTGGAGTAGGAGTAGTAGTTGGAGTAGTCCTCGTTGGAGTAGTAGTAGTGCAGTACTAGGAGTAGTATAGTGCTAATAGTAGTAGTTATTGAAGTAATATTCGTTGTAGTGGTAGTAGTACTAATAGTAATAGTATTAGTAGAGCAGTTGTAGTGGTTGAAGTTGTAGTAGTAGCTACAATAGTGGTTGCGGTAGTAGGAGCCGCAACAGTTGCATTAATAGCAGACATCGTTGTAGGAAGAGTAGTAGCAGTAAGTTGAAGTAGTACTAGAAATTGTAGTAGTAGTATTAGTAGTATTTGAAGGAGTAGTAGGAGTAGTAGGAGTAGTAGTAGTAGTAGTAGTAGTAGTAGTAGTAGTAGTAGTTGTAGCAATGGTAGCTGAAGTGGTTGTAGCAGTGGCAATAGAAGTACTTGTTGTTGCTGTGGTAGTAGTTGTAGTACGAGTAGTTGTAGTAGTTGTAGTATTAGTGGTAGAAGCAATAGTAGTAGTAGTAATAGTATTAGCAGTAGTAGTTGTAACAGTAGTTGTAGTAGTAGTGGTAGTAGTAGAAGCATAAGTTGCAATGAGAGTTGTCGTAGCAATAATAGTAGTAGCAGAAGCAATAGTACTTTTAGTATTAGTAGTAGGAGTAGCAGTAGCAGCAGCAGTAATTGTAATAGAAGAAGTTATAATTGAAGTTGTAACAGTAGTAGTAGTACTAGTGCTAGTAGCAGTAGCAGTAGCAAGAATTTTAGTAGTTGTTGTTGTAGAAATAGTTGAATTAGTAGCATAATTAGTAGTCATAGTCGTTGCAGTAGTTGTTGTTGAGTCAGCATAAGTAGTACCAGTAGTAGCAGTTGCAGTATTAGTAGTTGCAGATGTAGAAGAAGCAATAGCAGTGAAATTAGTAGAAGTAGTAGTCGTAGTAGTAGCAGTACTAGTGGTAGAAGAAGTAGTAGCAGCAACAGTTGTAGTAGTAGTTGTTATAGAGGCAGTAGTAGTCTAGTAGTAGCAATAGTCATAGTAGTTGTAGGACAAGTAAAGGAGTAGTAATATTAGTAGCAGTAGTAGTAGAAGTAGCAGTAGTTGTTGCAGTTGTTGGGGGATTTGTTGTTGTTGTTGTTGAAGAAGTAGTAGTAGCAGCAGAAGTAGTAGTTGTAGTAGTAGCGCTAGTAGTAGCAACAGTGGCAAAAGTAGCAGTTGTAATAGTAGTAATAGTACAATCAGTAGCAGTAGAAATAGTTGCAGCAGTAGTTGTAGTAGAAGTAGCAATAATAATATTGGTAGTAGAAGCAGTACTAGTAGTAGTACTAGCAGCAGAAGTTGCAGTAGCTGCAGCAATTATAGCAATAGTAGTAGTTGTTGTAGTAGTGTCGTAGTAGCAGTAATAGTTGTAGTACTAGCAGTAGTAGCAGTAGTAGTAGTAGTAGCATTAGTTGTTATAGTAGTAATAGTCATAGTCGGAGAAGTAGTAGTAGTAGCAGCAGTAGTAGGAGGAGTAGTAGTAGTACTATCTGTAGTCGCACTAGGAGAAGTAGTAGTAGCAATAGTGGTAGTAGTAGTAGTACCAATAGTTATAGTAGAAAAGATATTTGTAGCAGTGGCATTTTAGCAGTAGCAGTTGTATTGGTAGTAGTAGTAGTAATAGTAGTAGGAGAAGTGGTAGTTGTAGTAGCAGAACTGTTAATAGTAGTAGTATTAGTAGTAATAGTAGTATTTATAGCAGAAGTAGCAGTAGTGGCAGTAGTAGCAGTAGTTGTAGCAGTCGTAGCAGTAGTGGTAGGAGCAGTAGCAGTAGCAACAGTAGTAGTAGTGGTGGTAGCAGTAGTAGTAGTTGTTGTAGTAGTGGTGGTGGTGGTAGTAGTAGTAGCAATAGTAGTAGTAGTGATAGTAGCAACAGTCATAATGGTAGTAGTAATAGTTTTAGTAGTAGTAGTAGTAGTAGAAGTAGCAGTACTAGTAGTAGTAATAACAGCAGCATTAGTTGTAGTAGGAGGAGGAGGAGAAGTAGTAGTAGCAGTAGTAGTAGCAGTAGTATTGGTAGCAGTTGTAGAATTTATAGTGGTAACAGTAGTTGCACTAGTTGCAAAAGTAGCCATCGTAGCAGTGGTAGCAATAGTAGCTGTAGTAGCCGCAGTAGCTGAAGTGGTAGTAATAGCAGTCGTAGCAATAGTAGTAGTAGTTGTTGTTGTAGTAGAAGTAATTATTGGAGGAGAAGAAATAGTAGTTTTAGTAGTAGTCATAGAAATAGCAAAAGTAGTATTAGTGGGAGTAGTAGTTTTAGTAGTAGCAAAGCTGGTAACAGTAGTACTAGTAGTAGCAGAAGTTGTAGTAGTAGTAGAAGAAGTAGAAGTTCTAGTTGTAATATTCGTAGTAGCAGTGGTAGTAGTAGTAGTCATAGCACTAGTAGTAATAGTAGCATTAGTAGTAGTTTTAGTAGCAGTAGTTGTAGTAGAAGTAGCACCTGTAGAGTAGTGGTAGTCGTAGTTGTAGCAGTAGTTGTTGTTGTTGTAGCAATAGTAACGGTAGTAGCAGTAGTAGTAGAAGTAGCAGTAGTCACAGTAGTAATTTTAGTGACAGTCAAATTGGTGGTAGCGGTTGTAGCAGTAGTGGCAGAAGTACTAGTACTAGTTGTTGTTGTCGTTGTTGTTGTTGCAGCAGTAGCAGAAGTAGTAGCAGTAGCAGAAGTAGCACTAGTAGTTGTAGTAGCAGAAGTAGCAGTAGTAACCATAGTAGTGTTATATCGTCCGTCGTCTTGGTCTCAGCAGGCCGCAGACTCTTAGTAGCAGTCGACAGGTTGTCCTCGCACCTCGACGTATTACGCCTTCGTCGATCGCGACGCAGGGCAGGCAGTCTTCGTCGTCGTTGTCCGAGTCCACTTTCTTCTCGTCCTACTCGTCTCGTCGTTTTTGGCGTACGTCGCGGCCCGGAGTATTAGTCGGAAGTAGTAGTACGTCGTAGTCGCACGCGTCGTCGCAAGTGGTATTGTGTAGGAGAAGTTGTAGTAGGAGGGCAGTAGTAGCAGCAAGGCAGCAGGGGGTGTAGTTGTAGGATTGTAGCACAGCAGCAGCAGCGGTAGTAGTAGTAGTAGTAGTAGTAGTAGTAGTGGGTAAGTAAGTAGTAGTAGTATAGGAGTAGTGTAGTAGTAGTAGGAGTAGTTATAGTAGTAGTAGTTCGCAGTAGTAGTAGTAGTAGTAGTAGTAGTAGTAATAGTAGTAGTAGTAGTAAGAGTAGTTCTTGTTGATTGTTCTTCTTCTTGCAATAGTTAAGTACGTAGACAATCGTTGTAGTCGTGGTAGTTCTCGAACGGTCTGTAGTAAGTCGTTAGCAGCAAGCCGCAGCAGTAGTAATAATAGTAAGTTAGTAAGTAATAGTAGTAGTAGTTAGTTACCAACAGAGAAAGCAGTAGCAGTAGTAGTAGTAATAGTAGTAGCAGTAGTAGTGGTGGTAGTAGTAGTAGTAGACGTACTAGTACTAGTAGTAGCAGTAGCAGCAACAGTAGTAGTAGCAGCAGTAGTACTAGTACTAGTAGTAGTAGTTGTGGCAGAAGTAGTAATAGAAGAAGAACTAGTAGTACTAGTAGTAGCAGTAGTATTAGTAGTAATAGTTGTTGTAGTACTAGTAGTATTAGTACTACTAATAGTAGTAGTGGTTATAGTAGTAGTAGAAGTAGCAATAGTAGTAGTAGTCGTAATAGTAGTAGTAGTAGTTGTTGTTGTTGTTGTTGTCGTAGAAGTAGTAGTAGTAGAAGTAGAAGTAGTAGTAGTAGTAGTAGCAGCAGCAGTAGGAGTAGTAGTGGCAGCAATAGTAGTAGTAGTACAAGCAGGAGTAATAGTAGTAGTAGGAGTTGTAGAAGTAGTAGTAGTAGTATTAGTAGTAGTAATAGTAGTAGTAGTAGTAGTAGTAGAAGAAGTAGTAGTAGTAGTTGTAGTAATAGTAGTAGTAGTAGTTGTAGTAATAGTAGTACTAGAAGTAGTAGTTGTTGTTGTTGTAATAGTTGTAATAGCAGGAGTAGCGATAGTAGCAGCAGCAGTAGTAGTAGTAGAAGTTGCAATCAGACTAGTTGTAGTAGCAGCAGTAGTAGTAGTAGCAGCAACAACAATAATAGTAGCAGTAGTAGTAGTAGTAGTAGTATTAGCAGCAGTAGTAGTAGTAGTCGTCGTAGTAGTAGTAGTAGAAGTAGAAGTTGTAGAAGTAGTAGCTGGAGTAGCAGTAGTAATAGTAGTGGTTGTAATAGGAGGAGTAGCAATAGTAGCAGTAGCAATTGGTGTAGTTGTAGTAGTTGTAGTAGGTAGCAACAACAGCAGCAGTAGTAGTAGTAGTTTTAGTAGTAATACTAGTATTCATAGTAATAGTTGTAATAGTAGTAGTAGTAGTAGTAGTAGCAGTAGTAGTGCTTGTGGTACTAGTAGTACTAGTAGTAGTAGTAGTAGTAATAGTAAAAGTAGTAATAGTAGTACTAGTAGTAGTGGTAGTATGAGCAATAGTAGTACTAGTAGTAGTAGTAGTACTGGTAGTGCTAGTACTTGTAGTAGTAATAGTAGTTGTAGTAGTAGTAGAAGTAGTAGTAGTAGTAGTAGTAGTAGTAGTAGTAGTAGTAAAAGTAGTAGTAGCAGTAATAATATAAGTTGTAGTAGTAGCAGAACTGCTAGTAGTAGTAGTAGTAGGAGTTGGAGTGGGAGTAGTAGTAGGAATAGCATTAGTTGAAATAGTGGTTGTAGTAGTAGTACTTGTAGTGGTAGTTGCCTTAATTGTAGTAGTTGTTGTTAGAAAAGTAGTAGTAAGAGGAGTTTTTGCATTATTACTGGTAGTAGTAGTAGTAGTGGCGGCGGGCGTAAAAGCAGTAGTAGTGGTTGTAGTCGGAGCAAGAATAGTTGTAGTAGTAGTAATAGTAGCAGTAGAAGGAGTAGTAGTCGAAGTAGTCGTAGTAGCAATAGTTGTAGTTGTTGTTGTAGTAATAGTAGGAGCAGTGGTGGTGGTAATAGTAGTAGTAGTAGCAATAGCAGTAGCGGAAGGAGTTGTAGTTGTAATTGCAATAGTAGTAGTTGTAGTAACAGTATGAGTGGCTGTAGTAGTTCTAGTTGTAGTAACAGTTGTTGTAGTAGTAGTAGAAGTACCAGTAGTAGTAATAGTTGTAGTTATAGTAGTAGTGGTGGTGGAGGTAGTAGTAATAGTGGTTTTAGTATTAGTAGCAGTAGTACTTGTAGAAGTAGTTATATAAAAAGCAGTAGCAACAACACTAGTAATTTAGTATTAGTGGTTGTATTGGTTGTAGTAGTTGTAGTAGTAGTAGTAGGAGTAGAAGTTGGAGGAGTAGTAGTAGCAGTAAATGGAGTAGGAGTAGGAGTAGTAGTTGTCATAGCAGTAGTAGTAGTAATTGTGGTAGTAGTAGCTATAGTAATAGTGGTAGTAGTAGTAGCAGGAGTTGTAGTAATAGAAGTAGTAGTAGAAGCTGTAGAGTAGTAGTATCATTCGTAGTAATAATAGCAGATGTAGTACTAGTAGTAGTAGTGGTAGTAATAGTAAGACTAGTAGTACTAAGAGTAGTAGTAGTAGTAGTAGAAGTAGTTGTAGTAAGTGTTAGCAATAAAAGTAGCAGCAACATCTACAATAATAGTAGTGGTCGAAGTTGTAGTAGCAACTACAACAACAACAGGATTAGGAGTAGCTGTAGTAGGAGCAGGAGTAATAGTAGTTGTAGCAAGAGTAGGAATAGGTGTAGAAGTAGTAATAATAGTAGCAGTAGAAGTGATAGTAGAAGATATAGGAGTAGGAGAATTGGTAGCAGTGGTAGGAGTAGGAATAGTAGTAGTAGTAGCCCGAGTAGGAGTAGGAGTAGTAGTAGTAATTCTACTGCTGCTAGTACTAGTGCTACTAGAACCACTGCTATTGCTTTTACTACTACTACTGCTACTGCTACTGTTGCTACTTCCGCTACTACTACTATTGCTACTATTACGGCGACTACTGTTACTACTTTCAATACTATGGCTACTACTGCCACTACTTCCACGACTACTGCTACTATTTCTGCTACTACTACTACAACAATTGCAACTATGGCTACTACCACTACTATTTGTTATACAATCGCTACTACTGCTACTACAACTTCTACTACTACTATTACTAGAGCTACTGCAACTGCTACTGCTGCTTATACGGCTAATGCTACTACAAGTACTGCTACTACTAATTCTACTATTTCTACAATTGCTAATACTAGTGATACTACTACTCCTGCAACAACAACAACAACAACAACTCCACCTCCTCCTAATATTATTGTACTAACTACAACCACAACAACTACTACGCTACTACTACTATGACTACTACTACTACTACTACTACTACTACTACTATTACTATAGCTGCTACTACTACTACTCTTCCTACTGCTACTGCTACTACTGCTTCAATTGCAACTGCTACTACTACAACTACTACTGCTACGGCTGCTACTGGTGCAATAGGTAGAACTACTTCTGCTACAACCAATGCTATAGCTACTACACTTGCTAATATTATTGCTACTACTAGAACTTGTACTACTACTGCTACTAATCCAACAACTACCAATACAGCAACTACTATTGCTGCTACTGCAGTTACTACCACTACTACTACTACCATTGCTACTTCTACAACTTCTACTACTCCTACTACTACTACTACTACTACCACTACAACAACAACTGCTACTAATACTACTACTACTTCTGCCACTGAAAATGCTACTACAACTAAAACTATTACTACAATACCACTCTTATTAACACTACTACTACTGATACTTTAAAATTCCTACTACTACTACTAGAACTACGACTAGTACTACCTATGCTACTACTCCTGCTAGAACTTCTACAACACCTACTTCTGCTACTGCTACAACTACCACTACTATAAGTACTAGTTTTACTATTAGTACTATTAATACTACAATGACTACCACTATTGCTACTGCTACTGCTACTATAGGTACTTCGACTACTACTACTGCTATTATTGCTACAACTAATACTACCACTATAATTGCTGCGGCTACTGCTGCTACTACTGCTAGTACCACTACTATTGCTACTTCTACTCTTACTACTACTTCTCTGGCAACTATTCCTACTACAGCTCCGACTCCTACTACTTCAACTACTACTACTTGTACTACTACTACCAATACTACTTTAGTTCTTATTACTACTACCTCTCCTTTTGCTACTATTACTACTCCTCCTATTACCGCTACTACTGTTACTACTACTACTACTACTACTACTACTACTACTACTACTACTACTACTACTACAATTAATGCTATTATAACTTCTACTTTTACTACTACTACTACTACTGATACTGCTACTACTACAGTAGTTGCTACTACGGCTACTACTACTACTACTATGACTTCTACTGTTGCTACCACTACTACTACTACTACTCCTATTTGTACTACCAATATTGATACTTCCGGTACCACGACTATTAATACTACTTTGTCTACTACTACTTCTACTTCTACTTCTACTACTACTACTATTGCGGCTACTACTACTACACTTACTACAACTGCTACTACTATGACTTCTGCTCCAATCACTACAACCACCGCTGCTGCAACTGCTACTACTACTACTACTACTATTGCTACTACTATTCCTACTATTGCATCTGCTACTACTATTACTACTACTACTGCTACTACAACTATTGCTACTCTAGCTACAACTGCTACTAATATGGTTATTATTACTTCTACTACTACTGAGACTGCTACTACTATAACTACTCCTACGACTACTGCTGCTGGAATTACTGCTACAACTCTTTCTACTTCCTGTACTACTACTACAGCTACTACTACTACTACTACTACCAATATAACTGCTAGTACTACTCTTACTAAACTAAAACTACTGCTATTACTGCTACTACTACTATTGCTACTACTACTAGTACCACTATTGCTACTACTACTAGTACTAGTACTAGTTCTAACTAGTACTACAACTAGTACTTGTACTACTACAATTGCTGCTACTACGACTAGTCTTGCTACTACAATGACTACTTCAATTGCTACTACCACAACTACTCCTTCTACAACAACTACTACAGCTGCTACTACAAGAACTAGTGTGCTACTGGTACTACGTTTGCTACTACTACTGCTGCTGCTACTACTACTACTTTTGCTGCTACTACTACTACTTCTGCTACTACTACGACTACTCTTGCTACTACTATGACTACTTCAATTGCTAGTACCACAACTACTCCTTCTACAACAGCTACTACTCCTAATACTACAACTACTATAGCTGCTACTATAAGAACTAGTGCTACTGCTACTACTTTTGCTACTACTACTACTACTGCTACTGCTACAACTAGTACCACTAGTACTACTACTACTACTACCACTACACTACTTGACTACTACTCCTACATCTACTAGTGCTACTGCTGCTACTACCACTACTACAACTACTACTATTACTATGGCTACTCCCAAAACTACTCCTACGACTACTTCTGCTACTAGTATTACTTTTACTACTACTACTCGTATTACTGCTACAACAACTACTACTACTACTATTGCTACTACAACTACTTCTGCTACTACTACTATAGCTACTACTAATACTGCAACTACTAGTGCTACTACTACTTCAACAAATACTACTATTACTACTACTAATACTGCTACTAGTATTAGTACTGGTACTAGTACTACTACTATTACTACTACTACTACTACCACCAATGCTACTGCTTCTACTTCGACAACAACAACAACTACTAGTAAAACTACTTGTACTCCTACTACTACTATAACTCATACTACTACTCCAATTCCATCTCCTTCTACTACCACTACACTGACAACTACAACAACTACAACAACTACAACTACTAATACTCCTATAACTACTACTTCTAGTACTGTTGCTACTACTACTATAGGTACTGCTAATACTATTACTACTAGTACTACTCTTACAACTACTACTCCAATAATTACTACTACTACTACTACTACTATTGTTGTTGCCACTACTACTACTACTACTGCTTCTATTACTAGTACTACTACTATTGCTACGGCTACTGCTACAACAATTATTGCTGCTACTACTACTATTATTATAGCAATAGTAATAGGAGTAGTAGTTTGTAGTTGTAGTACTAGTAGTAATAGAAATACTAGGAGTGGTAGCTATGGTAGTCGTTATAGTATTAGTAGTATTTGTAGTAGTAGTAGTACTAGTAGCAGTTGTAGTAGTAGGTGCTGCAGTTGCTGTAGCAGTAGTAGTAGTTGTTGTATTAGTAGTAGTAGGACTAGTAGCAGTAGTATTAGGAGTAGCAGTAGTACTTGTAGTAGAAGTAATAGTAGCAGTAGTAATGGTAGTACTTGTAGTAGCAGTAGTCATGGTAGTACTAGTCATAGTAGTAGAAGTAATAGTAGCAGTAGTAACTGTAGCCATTGTAGTAGTTGCATGAGCAACAGCAGCAGCAGCAGCAGTAGTGATAGTTGCGATTGTAGTTGTTGTAGTAGTAGCAAGAGTAGTATTAGGAGTAGGAGTAAGAGTAGGAGTATTAGTAGTTGTTATTATTGTAGTAGTAGTAGGAGTAGGAGTAGTAGTAGTTGTTGTTGTTGTAGTAGTAGTAGGTGTAGTAGTAGTAGTAATAGTTGTAGTAGTAGTATTAGTAGTCGTAGCAATAGGAATAATAGTAGTAGTTACAGTAGTCGTAGTAGTACTCCTAGTAGCAGTAGCGAAAGCAATAGGAGTTGTAGTTGTTATGGTAGTAGCAGTTATTGTTATTGTAAAAGTAGTATTAGTAGTAGTAGTAGGAGTAGTAATATTAGTAGTAGTATTAGTAAAAGTAGTAGTAGTAGTACTAGCAGTAGTAGTAGCAAAAGTTGTAGTAGTACTAGTAGTAGTAGCAGTAGTAGTAGAAGTCGTAGTAGTACTAGTAATAGTAGTATTACTTGTAGTAGCAGTAGCAGTAGTAGCGGTAGTTGTAGTTGTCATAGTGGTAGTAGTGGCAGTAGTAGTTGCTGCAGTAGTAGTAGTAGTAGTAGTAGTAGTAGT
>RXID01017340.1:0-23066 GCA_005019695.1 Trichopus zeylanicus subsp. travancoricus
CGCCCCGGCCTCCGCCTCCGCTCTAGCCGCCGGCCTCCGCCTCCACTCCCGCCTGCCCGGCCTCCGCCTCCGCTCCGCCGCCGGCCGTCGCCTCCGTTCCCACGGCCGGCCTCCTCCTGCGGTCCCGCCCGCGCGACGGGGTGTTATTTGCAAAAATCCGAATTTCGGGGACTTTTCTGTATATCGGAATAATTTCCGGGGGTTTATTTGCAAACATTCGAATTTCGAGGACGTTTTTGTAAATCTGAGTTCTTTCAGGGTGTTATTTGTAAAATTCCGAAATCCGGGGGGTTAACTATAAAAAAATAAGTTTTTAGGGGTGTATGTGTAAAAATAACGGGGTAAAATCGGAATTTTTTGGTAAAATTTTGATTAAATAACAATCAGGGGCTGTGGGTAAATATGAGCGAATTTGAGGGGTGGGGGTAATTATGAAAATTACGGGGGGTTAACCGTAATTAAGGCTAATTACGGGGGTCACCCGTAATTATCCCTTAGATTTATATGGTATGATTAGATTTATATTGGCACTACATTAAATAGGGTATGAATATTTGCACATTATAAATTAGATTTATATTTATATATGGCACATACAATATTGGCACTACAATAATGATTTATAAATCCAATGAATAGGGTAAATTATATAAATTATATTGACATATTCAATATATTGGCAATATAGTAAATTATGATATATTGACATATTATGATATTGGCATATTCAATATAGTAAATTATATAGTAAATTATAGTAATATCATAATATCATAATTATAGTAAATTATAGTAATATAGTAAATTATAGTAAATTATAGTAATATGTCAATATTATAGTAATTATATAGTAATTATATGCCAATATTATAGTAATTATATCATATGCCAATATAGTAATTACTATATATAGCTAATATTACTATAGTAATTATAATTACTATAATTACTATATATCATACTATATATTATAAATTACTAATAATATCGTACTATTATATAATTACTAATAATATCATAATATCGTAATAGTATATAGTAATAATAATATAATATATAGTATATAGTAATATAGTAATAGTATATCATAATAGTATAATAGTAATATAGTATATACTATTATGATATACTATATATACTATTATCATATATACTATATTATAATATTATTATATATACTATTATCATATAATATTACTATATATTACTATAGTAATATTATATAGTAATAGAATATATAGTAATATAATTATGATAATAGTATATAGTATATGCCAATATAATAGTATATCATAATAGTAATAGTATATATATAGTAATATAGTATATATAGTAATAGTATATCATAATAGTATAATAGTAATAGTATATCATAATAGTAATATACTAATATAGTATATCATAATAGTATAATAGTGTAATAGTATATAGTAATAGTACGATATTATTATACTATTATGATATTACTATATTATTATATTACTAATTATACTATTATCGTACTAATAATATCGTACTATTATACTAATATTATACTATTATGATATACTATTATAAATTATATTGTCAATATATCATAATTTACTATATCATAATATGCCTATATCATAATTATATAGTATGCCAATATAGTAATTACTATAATATTATGATATAGTATGCCAATATATAGTAATATGTCAATATAGTAATTACTATAAATTATATATATAAATTACTATAATTACTATAATTACTATATTACTATAATTATATAGCTAATATTACTATAATTACTATAATATTACTATAATTATAATATTACTATATATCATACTATATAGTAATTATAGTAATTTATATATAATATTAGTAATTATATATCATACTATATTATTAATACTATTATAGTATAATATAGTATGATATACTAATTAGTAATAATATCATAATAATATTAGTATAATTTACTATAGTATGATATATATTATTAATATTAGTAATTATAGTAATTTATATATAATTAGCTATATATAGTAATAATTATAGTAATTTATATAGTAATTATATAGTATGCCAATATATAGTAATTTATTACATCATATGCCAATATTATAGTAATTATATGGTAACTATAGTAATATAAATTATAGTAAATTATATCATAATATGCCAATATAGTAAATTATAAATTATATTGGCATATTCATACCTATCTAATGATTTATATTGGCATATTCAATATAGTAAATTATGATTTATATATGGTATGAATAGGATATGGTTAGATTTATATTGGCACTACAATATTGGTACATTCAATATATTGGCACTACATTATAAATTTATAAATCAGCTCGAATACCTAAATAATAATCATATCATATATAGTGCCAATATAAATCTAATCATATCCTATTCAATGTATACAATTTTAGATATATATTAATATGAACGAATATTACTTATAATGTATATAACAATTATCCAAAATCACAGGTGTTTTTTGCACTTTCAACCAAATATTAGATATCATACGAAAAAATTTGTGACATTTTAATCAAATCCATGATTTTGATTTTAAGGGGCACATACGCAAACAAAGCCCTGTTTTCAGAAGATAGTTTTACTACCTACACGCGAATATATCATATTTACACATGACCCCTGATATTTCAAAAATTATGCATAAACCTCTACTTTCCATTTTGTCAAATGAGAGACTCTTGAGACAGCACAGTGAGACTCTTAGTTGATAAAAGTGTACAGAATACTGTCGTGTCTTAATTTTTAAAATATTAAAGAGCGGGCCGGCCTTGGCCTCAGTCCTCGGCCTCGGCACGAGGGCCGGCCTCGGCCTCAGCCTCGGCATTCGGCCTCGACCTCGGCCTCGGCCTCGACACTCGGCCCCGACCTCCGTCCCCGGCACGCTGGCCAAGGATGGAGGCCGAGGTCGAGGCCGAGGACGGAGGCCGAGGCCGGCATGCCAGCACGAGGGCGCGAACGACCAAGGCCGAAGCAGTCCACGCCGGAGTGCTGGCCTCAGCCTCTGTCCCCGACACGCTGGCGCGGATGGCCATGCCCGCGTGCTGGCGCGCCGGCCTCGGCCTCCGCTCCCGCCACCGGCCTCCGGCGTCGCCGCCCGCACGCCGCCACCCTCGCCGCCGTAGCTATAATATCGGGGACTTTTCTGTAAATCGAAATAATTTTGGGGTGACATTTGCAAAAATCTGAATTTCAAGGACTTTTCTGTAAATCGGAATAATTTCGGAGTGTTATTTACAAAAAAAGAATTTCGGAGTGTTAAATAATAAAAATAAATTTTTAGGGGTTTAATTGTAAAATAAGAGAGGGTAAAATCGAAATTTTTTGGCAAAAGTTTGATTAAATAACAATCAGGGGGGTGTGGGTAAATATTTTCGAAAATGGGGGGTGTGGGTAATTTCGGAAATTACGGAGGTTATACATAATTAAGGCTAATTACAGGGACTTATAGGTAATTATCCCTTTCTTTTATTCATTATTTTTTTATTTTTTAAATTTTTAAATGGTATGAAGACAAGACAAATATCACTCTGTCTCTACTCTCTGGCACTCTCTTTCAAAACAGATACTTCATTCTTTTCCTTGTCAAGAAAATACTAAGCTAGATCCTTTTCTTGTTTTGCTAATTGTCCTATGAACACATTCTCATGTGGAAGTTGATGGAATTGTTTTGTTTAGTGTTTATAATTTTGTAACAGTAATTCATCTATGTTGTAAACTGGTAAAATCTTGCATATTATAGGGGTTATGACTGCTTTTTTGTGGTCATGCAGATCTTACAATTCCTCAAAACGTTTAGAACTCGAGTGCTCATTAGAGGTCTGTTAGAATTTGGACTATAAATCATGTACATTTATGCATAAAGACATGTAGACGTACATGTATTGCATGAAGTTATTGTATATATATTTCTATTATATGGTATAAGGACCAAATTGAGGTGATCTATTTAATTTAGGGTCCTTGTCATCTAAAATATAAGTGTGGTGGTTGAATTATAAATGTGTAGAATTCCTGGGGTTTAATTGTTAATTATTGATGGACTAATTAACAATTAACCCATTAAGATTTATGGGTATGGTTAACCCATTAAGATTTATTGGTGTGGTCCCTGACTGTGGAATTTGGTATATAAAGAAAGAGGGATTGAGAAAACCCTGAGAGACATCCATCAGTCGTCAAATTCCAAACAGTCAGAAGACCTCTTCCCAAAACCTAACTCCTCCAGCGCCGCCATCTTCTTCCTAAGCACCGCCTCCGGTGACTTCGCCTTCTTCGCAGCCGGAGCGCAGTGGACTTGATCGGGTTTCAGGCTTCATTAATCTACTCAATAGAATCAGGTACGCTTCCGTGTTCTTCATTTTTTTCAAAGATCTAACATGAATGTTTCTGGATTATCAATGGCATGTTCCATGAATTTCTTACAATTGGCATCAGAGCCAGGTTTCATGTTGGGTTTTTGAGAATAGAAAATTAGAATTAAACTTGTCAAAATCTCCATCTTCTTCCCGATCGTCCGCTGTGCTCCGGCGGCTGGCAGCGCAGGCGGCGGCGTGTGGTCCGGCAGCGGCGGCGTGCAGCGGCAGCGTGCGGCGCTGCTGCGAGCGGGCGTCGTGTGCAGGCAGCATGGACTCGTCGGGAGCAGCCGGCGTCGTGCGCACGACCGCGTAGGCCGGGTTCGCTGGCGTGCTGCTGCGCAGGCGGCTCGGGCTGCGGCGGCGCGCGGGTTCGCTGGAGTGCTGCTGCGCAGGCGGCTCGGGCTGCGGCGGCCGGCAGCGGAGACGGCGGCGTGGCGTCGGGGGGGCCGGACGGCGTGGGCCTGGCGGCGGCGGCGGCGATTAGGGTTTGAAGATGGAGAAGATGATTATGGTTTTAGTTTAATTCAAATGATGGATTCAGTTACTAATATTTTTTATTTAATTTGGTTCAAGCAATATGTTGCCAAAGTAACCTCTATTGTGTAGATTGAATTAAACTAAAAAATATTAGGAAGGTATTACATACTTGAAGTTTCATGCGGGTAATAACCGGCCCAAAGGAAGGTTATTATTTGGCCGAAATTAAAGCATATTTGTGGTGATAAATATGTGACAATTATTTGGTTTTATCCATGTGGGTAATAAGTCGGTCCAAAGAAAGGCTTATTATTTGATAGGACTTTATTGTCAATATTTGATTGCCACACCAAGAGTACCACTTACAAATTGAATTTTGTCCAAAGACTTAATTTCAATGTTGTGCTAGGTATCTTGAGATGAGACTTAATTTCTTTTCATGAGCTGATTGTGTTTTGAATTTTTGTTCTTTTTCAGTTGACTTTGTGAATGCTTCTGCTGTCATTGCCAATATGAATGGCATTCCAGTGCTCAATGGGAGCAATTTTAAGACTTGGAAAAATAAGGTATCTATAGTCTTGGGATGTATGGAACTTGACCTAGCATTGAGGGAGCTACGTCCTGCACCTCTTACAGATGAAAGCTCTGCTAATGATAGAAGAGCTTTTGAGAGGTGGGAACGCTCTAACCGCTTGAGTCTTATGATGATGAAAAATGCTATCCCAGAGACGTTTTTGGACACTATGTCTGAGGAGACTGATGCTAAAAGGTTCCTTGAAACCCTTGAAAAGCGCTATATGAAAAGCGATAAGGCGGAAACAAGTGCAGCCTTAAGAAAACTTGTTTCCATGAGGTACAAGGGTAACGGGAACATAAGGGAGTATATTCTCGAATTGTTTAATCTTGCAGGGAAATTAAAAAACACTAAAATTAGAGCTTTCGGAAGACTTGCTCATTCATTTAGTGTTGATTTCTCTTCCTCCGCAATTCAGTCAATTTGAAGTGAGCTATAATTGTCAGAAGGAGAAATGGACAATGAATGAGCTCATTTCTCATTTAGTGCAAGAGGAAGACAGGATGAAACACAATAAAACCGAGAGTGCTCATTTGGCATCATCTTCTTACGGAAAAGGCAATAAAAGAAAAACTAAAGATGTTGCGGTGAAGGAACTGCAAAAGAAGCAGAAAAATACGTCTGAGGGACATAAGGAAAAGAAATGCTTCTTTTGCAAGGACTCTTCCCATTTTAAGAAAGATTGTGCCAAATTTCACGCTTGGCGAGTGAAGAAAGGTACATCTTTTGCTCTTGTTAATTCAGAAGTTAATTTAGTTTCAGTACCTAGATATACTTGGTGGTTGGATTCGGCTACCACAACTCACATAAGTGTATCTATGCAGGGTTGCCTGAACTCCCGACAGCCAAATGATGACAAGAAGTACATCTATATGGGGGCTGAAAAAGGGGTTGAAGTTGTGGGCATTGGGACTTTTCGGTTGTTATTACGTACTGGTTTTTATTTAGAATTAAATAACACATTTATTGTACCGTCTTTTAGACGGAATTTGATATCAATTTCTATTTTGGACAAAGAAGGATTTATTTGTTCATTTGGTAATAGAAAATGCGATATCTATTTTAATTCTGTGTTGTATGGAACCAGTCATTTAACTGATAATGACAACCTTTATTTGCTTCATATAGAAAGTTCATACAGTGAGTCCCATAATACTGAAACAAAAGGCACTAAACGCAAATTTTCAAATGAAAATTCCTTTAAATTATGGCATAAGCGTTTGGGTCATATCTCTAAAAGGAGAATTGACAGACTTGTGTCAGAAGGAATTCTTGAAAAACTTGATGATTCATATCATAATATTTGTGTTGAGTGTATAAAGGGAAAAACTACAAATAAGAGCAAAGTAGGAGCTGAGAGAGCTAAGGAAGTCTTAGACTTGATACATACAGATATTTGTGGACCGTTCCCTACAGCTTCTTGGAATGGTCAACAATATTTTATCACATTCATAGATGATTACTCTCGATATGGCTACCTATATTTAATTCATGAGAAATCACAAGCATTGGATGTTTTTAAGTTGTTCAAAGCCGAAGTTGAAAACCAACATGGTGTATCAATTAAAGCTATAAGATCTGATCGTGGTGGTGAATACTACGGAAGGTACGACGGATCAGGTGAACAACGTCCAGGTCCATTTGCTAGATTTCTTAGTGAGTGTGGGATCGTTCCTCAATACACCATGCCGGGTTCTCCGAACATGAATGGTGTAGCTGAGAGACGAAATAGAACACTTAAGGATATGGTACGAAGTATGATTTGTCGTACAACTTTACCTCACTCACTATGGGGAGATGCATTAAAGACCGCAATGTATATTCTCAATAGAGTTCCTACAAAAGCTGCTAACAAAACCCCTTATGAGTTATGGACGGGTAAGAAACCTGTCTTAAAGCACTTACGAGTTTGGGGATGTCCAGCTGAAGCAAGGCCTTATAAGCCAAATGAAAAGAAACTGGATGCAAGAACTGTCAGTAGTTATTTTGTAGGATATGCTGAAAGATCACGGGGATTTAAATTCTACGATCCTAAAACAAGAACATTTTTTGAGACGGGAAATGCTCGGTTCTTTGAGGATGTTGAGTTTGGGGGGGAAGATAATGTTAAAGGTTTTGTGTTTGAGGAGGAGTTGGAAAATATTCCGTTTTCTACAGTAGTTGTTGATCATGATCAAGTTTTCATTCCTAACATGATTCAACAACATCCGGCACAAATCCAAGACAATGCTGAACTTCCAACTCATCAAGATCATCCAGTTATTCCTCAATCCATTATACATGAGGAAAATGTGGATCAAACTCAACATACTCAAATTCAAGAAGAGCTTGTGCCTTTAAGAAGATCCACTAGAGAAAGGAGAAAAGCAATTTCAGATGATTATGTTGTTTTTCTTCAGGAACATGAAAATAACATTGGCTTAGAGGGAGAGGATCCACTCACCTTCCATGAAGCAGTCAATGGTTCCAACTCTCAAAAGTGGATTAATGCCATGGGTGAGGAAAAGCAATCCATGAAAGACAATGACGTTTGGGATCTTGTTTCATTGCCTGAAGGTGTGAAACCTATTGGTTGTAAATGGATTTTCAAAACCAAAAGGGATTTACAAGGTAATGTAGAAAGATATAAAGCTCGTCTTGTCGCCAAAGGATTCACCCAAAAGGAAGGCATTGACTATAACGAGACTTTCTCTCCAGTTTCTTCGAAAGACTCTTTTAGGATCATCATGGCACTTGTAGCGCATTTTGATCTTGAGTTACATCAGATGGATGTAAAGACCTTTTTCTTAATGGAGACATTGAGGAAACAATTTATATGTTACAACCGGAGGGGTTGGATTCCAACGAATCTAGCCAATTGGTTTGTAAACTTAAGAAATCCATCTATGGGCTTAAGCAAGCTTCCCGTCAATGGTATCAAAAGTTTCATCAGGTTGTTCTCTCATTTGGGTTTAAAGTGAACCCTGTTGAATATTGTGTATACCATAAGTTCAGTGGGAGTAGATTTATTTTCTTAATCTTATATGTGGATGATATTTTGCTTGCTAGTAGTGATGTAGAATTGCTTCGAGAAACCAAGAAATTTCTTTCGGAACAATTTAAAATGAAAGATCTTGGTGAAGCGTCCTTCGTATTAGGGATCCAAATTCATCGTGATCGTTCACGAGGAGTTTTAGGATTATCACAGAAGGGTTACATCGAAAGTCTATTAAAATGATTTAGCATGCAAAATTGCAGGCCACATAATACCCCCGTATCTAAAGGAGATAAATTTAGTTTGAACCAGTGTCCCAAAACTGATATTGATTCCAAGTTTATGGAAAATATTCCTTACGCATCAGCGGTAGGGAGCTTTATGTATGCGCAGGTTTGCACTCGTCCGGACCTCGCATATATTGTTGGAATGCTTGGTAGATATCAAGCTAATCCAGGAAGAGAACATTGGGTAGCAGCCAAAAGAGTCTTCAGATACTTACAAAGCACAAAGGATTTAATGCTCACATATGGGAAGTCGGATAGACTTGACATCATTGGGTTTTCTGATTCCGATTTTGCTGGATGCCAAGACAATCGTAAATCGACATCTGGCTATCTTTTTCTGCTAGCTGGAGGTGCAGTTTCATGGAAGAGTGCCAAACAAACACTCGTTGCATCTTCCACTATGGAGGCTGAATTTGTAGCTTGTCATGAGGCATCTAATCAAGCAATGTGGCTGCAAAACTTTGTTTCAGGACTGCAAATAGTTAATGGTATTGAAAGGCCACTTAAGTTGTACTGTGACAGTAGAGCAGCAGTCTTGTACTCAAATAACAACAGGAGCTCTTCGAAATCTAAGCATATAGATATTAAGTTCCTTGTTGTGAAGGAAAGAATTCAGAGTTGGTTAATTAGTATTGAGCATGTGGGAACAAACTCTATGATTGCAGATCCGCTCACTAAGGCATTAGCACCCAAGGCCTTTCATGATCATGTTACAAATATGGGTGTTGTTGTATTTGATGTCATTTGATTTAGTGGGAGTTTGTGTTTTTATTTATACTTGGTACTGTACTTAATGTCATGACATTAATAAATTATTCAGTTATTTTCAGTTTTCATTGTTTACTCTGAATTTTTGATGTCATTTGGTTAAAGTTGGACCAGTTGAAAATAGGCATGTGCAGATCACATTACATGTAATTTTCATGCTACACATCCACACTTGATTTGTGTCATTTAGTTAAATTGATACATGAGATTAATGTGGGTTTAGTTGCAAACAATAGCAACGACTGCCTCTTTGGTCCTTGTGTTAGTGAGACTAATGGACGGAATCGGTTTAGATGACTTTTCTAGTTGTGCACACATTAAAGATGTAGAGATGTATATACAATGGAAGTTATATGTACATGGTTATATATATATAGTCCAAGTGGGAGATTGTTAGAATTTGGACTATAAATCTGTACATTTATGCATAAAGACATGTAGACGTACATGTATTGCATGAAGTTATTGTATATATATTTCTATTATATGGTATAAGGACCAAATTGAGGTGATCTATTTAATTTAGGGTCCTTGTCATCTAAAATATAAGTGTGGTGGCTGAATTATAAATGTGTAGAATTCCTGGGGTTTAATTGTTAATTATTGATGGACTGATTAACAATTAACCCATTAAGATTTATGGGTATGATTAACCCATTAAGATTTATTGGTGTGGTCCCTGACTGTGGAATTTGGTATATAAAGAAAGAGGGATTGAGAAAACCCTGAGAGACATCCATCAGTCGTCAAATTCCAAACAGTCAGAAGACCTCCTCCCAAAACCTAACTCCTCCAGCGCCGCCATCTTCTTCCTAAGCACCGCCTCCGGTGACTTCGCCTTCTTCGCAGCCGGAGCGCAGTGGACTTGATCGGGTTTCAGGCTTCATTAATCTACTCAATGGAATCAGGTACGCTTCCGTGTTCTTCATTTTTCTCAAAGATCTAACATGAATGTTTCTGGATTATCAATGGCATGTTCCATGAATTTCTTACAAGGTCCAGATAGATAAAGCTGATGTATTAGTCTTAGGAGTGTGTTAATCCATCGTAATGAGATGTGAACAGTTTGAGTTCAACCTCATTACAGAAGATTACCAGGAGGATTATATTTTTCACACTTGGATGGTGATATGCTACTGGGACGTGCTATTGGAGGTGAGGTTGTTTTTGTTTTCACATGAGTACAATCTCTTACTTCATGGCAATAGGGTTTCTCCTCTTCTTGATGAAGCATGATAAGGTTTTCATATGATTGAAGATGCTAGGTATGGGTAACAATTTACATTTGTTTAAGCTCAAGTTCTAACCGATGAAACGGTTAATCTTTGGTGCAATTTTGTGCGTACAATTATATCCTATTTTCATAGAAGAGCCTTGTTTTATTCTATTTACAGATAGTCTTTATGAAAAAGATTATATCAAAAAGAGTTGTTATTCCAACTAGCTTTTCTTTCCTGATAATCGAGCATTGGTACAGTTCTTTGTAAGTTTATTCTCCCAAGGCTTCCATATTGAATGAATTCAACTGAGTTACATCAAAATTTTCTCTTGCAGGATGATCAAGTATTGAATATTACTTTCATAATCTTGGTTTGTGGCCTATTTATTATTCTGCTGATTGGACTATACACTATGCCAACTTCTTGATGCTGAAAAGAAATCCAAAGCAAAAATATTACGTGGGGTTTGAAATATTTTGCAACAATATTAATTTGTTAACAATTGGAATATCTATTGTATTATTCATGATACCAGTATATGCCTAAATTGTGCATTGGAAGAAAGATGTGGCTATAGAGATCAAACAGTTGCATTGTAATACAAGAATATTATTCTAATTT
The DNA here is from genome assembly GCA_005019695.1 of Trichopus zeylanicus subsp. travancoricus. Lineage (NCBI taxonomy): Eukaryota > Viridiplantae > Streptophyta > Magnoliopsida > Dioscoreales > Dioscoreaceae > Trichopus > Trichopus zeylanicus. Next base: position 11,304 of record RXID01017340.1, read on the forward strand.
GATTGTAGTTAGAACTATCTCTATCATTTTTGTATCAGCATACCTGAAGGTGCAAGGTTTTTTTACTTTTGGTTTCAGAATTGGTTTCAACATTCACTATAATTGACACGTTTTGGCCGCTGGCTAAAATTTATTTCATAAAAAATATTAGATAAATATTTTCTGGCTAAGAAAAACCTAAAATATAAGAAAAAAAATAAAATGGAGGAGCTTGGATTGGGTCACTTTCACTGGAGAAAAACTCTGTAATCAACTTAAGATAACTTATAATTGTGTTGTAAAATTAATAAACAAAATTAAATATAATGTATTGTGAAATTTGAAACCGAAATTCAAATCGTGATGTTACAAGTTAGACAAAAATTGAAATATTTTGATTAAGTTTTAATCATAATTAGTCTAGTCAATACTTTTCCCATGTTAATGCTCCTAGCGGTGATCATAACATTTGCTGGTCAAAAATCAAATGGGCTCTTGGAGAAGGAATTCAAAGTACTCGTGAGTATGCAGGGGAAGGTAAAAGTGACTAGCCATCAACTAACATTTTCTCTGAAAATATGAGACACTAGAGAAATATCCCTCCATGCATTAGCCTATGGACTATTTACAAATAAGAAAAGTTACCAATAACGCCATGAAATTTTTTTTAAATTTACTAAATATCCCTTCCAGCTTTTAAAATTACCTATAATCTCTTTTTATATAAAAATTAATAACATAAATACTTATGAGATATAATTAACATAATAATTATTTAAATAGAATTATAATAATATGAACGAATATTACTTATAATGTATATAAAATTTTAGATATATATATAACAATGTATATAACAATTATGATTATTAATATGAACGAATAGGGTTCCTATTGGCACTATTCATATTAATATATAAATCATATATATATAAATCATTATTGAATCATATATAAATCATATTAGATATATAAATCTAACTATATATGGTATGATTGAATATATATTGGCACTATTTATATCATATTCAATGTAGTGCCAATATAAATCTAAGTAATAATGGTATAATTAGATTTATATATATAATTAGATTTATATATATAATATGTGCCAATATAGTAAATTATGATTTATAAATCTAATTATTCATACCTATTGATTTATTATGCCAATATTGAATATGCCAATATAAATTATAATTTACTATATAATTATGATATTGGCATATTATAAATTATAGTGAATTATGATATTATATAGTAACTGTAGTAATATAAATTATAGTAAATTATATAATTATGATATTGACATATTATGATATAATTTACTATATTGGCATAATATGATAGTAATTTACTAGATATATAGCAATTACTATAGTATGTCAATATAGTAAATTATAGTATGATATATAGTAATATTGGCATATGATACTATAATTACTATATTAAGCTAATATAGTAATTATAGTAATTTATAATTTATAGTAATTACTAATATAGTATGATATAAATATTACTATAGTATGATATACTAATAATTTATAATATAGTATGATATACTATAGTATGATATATCATTACTAATATTATATACTATATACTATATACAATATCATAATAATATTAGTAATACTATATACTATATACTATTATTATACTATTATGATATACTATATAGTAATATAGTAATAATAGTATAATAATAGTAATTATGATATATTAATTATAATATATAGTATAATAGTATATAGTATATAATAGTATAATAATATTAATAATATAGTATGATATATAATTACTAATATTATATATAAATTACTATAATTACTAATAATATTACTATGATATAAATTACTATAATTACTATATAGTATGATATATAGTAATATTATAATTATAGTAATATATATTATAGTAATTATAGTAATATTAGCTATATAATTATAGTAATATAGTAATTATAGTAATTATAGTAATTTTTATATATAATTTATAGTAATTACTATATTGGCATACTATATAAATATGATATTGGCATATTATGATATAGTAAATTATGATATATTGGCAATATAATTTATAATATAATTTACTATATTGGCACATCCAATATTGGTACAATATAAATCTAATGTAGTGCCAATATAGTAATAAATCTAATTATTTGAGCTGATTTATGATTGAACCCTATTCAATGTAGTGCTAATATATATGGTATGATTAGATTTATATTGGCACATTCCATATCAATAAATGTCTCTTTTCATATTGACACTATTCATTTATCTGCTTCAATCATAATTATTTTAGGTTTTTTCCTTATTTCTTAAGTGTACCATATAAGATCTTCATCACATTTCCTTTGGTTGGCTTGTAAATATATAAACTAATGATCTTGCTTTTTTATCCCCTGTTATTTGCATAAAAACAGTCTAAAGCATTACTTCTTTTGTGTGATGATGTGCAATTGCTTTCTATACATGCAAATGATATTGTGGCATCCTCTTAATGCAATTTTAGCTTTGTTAGCACTATTCATTTATCTGCTTTAATCATGATTATTTTAGGTTTTTTCCCTATTTCTTAAGTGTATCATATGAGATCTTCATCACATTTCTTTTGGTTGGCTTGTAGATATACAAACTAATGGTCTTGCATTTTTATCTCCTGTCATTTGCATAAAGACAGTCTAAAGCATCATTTCTTTTGTATGATGATGTACAATTGTTTTCTTTACATGTTTGGCAATATGCATGTCATGTGTGTTGTTGCCTACAATGCCATTACAAATCTATACATATTAACATAGGGTACAAGGTTATCTACAAAGATTATTATAACATGGAAATATGCCACTGCAGTTTTATTTCATGATAGATATCATTTTAGAAGCAGTGTATGTAGAAATATCTTGCTTTGTCAATGCTTCATATGCTGTCCTCAGTGATGTGTAAGTTGCTTAAACAACATTGGCACTTTTTCTTGTTTATATTTTTGTTACTAAACGGTTGTTCAACCATCTTCATCAAAATATTTTGTTAGAGTATCTTGTACAAGAATATTTATGTTTCCCTTCTTCTCTGTTCAGTTTTTACATTGCAGCCCCTTTGTCACTTTGCTGCTCAGTTGCCCTGGAGGTGTTGAGTTATGCAAGTGATCAAATAGCTGAGTTAATAGTCAAAGGTCAAGCAGAAATGCCAGATCCTGGGTTTACTTGGTGGGAATATGCAAGACCTCTTCATAATTTGGGATGGTGCCAGTGGATTGGTGCTGCTGTTTTTATTTGGGGTTGGTGTCATCAGCTTCGTTGTCATGCAATTCTTGTAAGTTGTAGATTCATGTATACGTAATTACTTGCTGTGAATTTGATTATTTGATTGTGGTTTTAGTGATCTCCTAACAGGAAAAAGAATTTACTTCTATCCTTTGATCCAATTAAAGATTAACGGATTCTCAATAAAGTCCATGATAATGGTGATTGGAATATTTCTGTGGTAGATAATGCTTCCATTAACAAGAAATGTGATTTGTCAGCTCTATTTTGTGCTTCCATGTACTTTGAGTAGTTAAAATGTCTCTGTTATTAGTCTAATAGTAAAAAGTCAACTTCAGAAATGTTAGTTCCATATGATAATGTCCACAAAGATTATAAGTTTGCAAGAGGAATGTGCACATGCATGACACATAAATGCATATGCTTTTTCTTGTTTTATTTAGCAGCTAGGAAATATGTTAATTGGTATAATATTGTGTTCCTGGGATGAAATTTATTATTTTTTTTCAAGCTATTTAAGAAATAAAGAAGAGAGAAAATGAATGCCATTTTATGAATACATAATGCTATAAATGCTCTTGATTGAATGCATTGTCTTCTTTCGTTTTAGCAACTTCTCATCGCTAATAACCCAACCTTGAAGATCTACTTTTCCTGATCATAGGAAAGATCATATAAAGAAGTTGTGTTTAAGCGATATATTTGTCATCTGCTAAATTGCGACCGTAATTCTTTGCAGGGCGCTTTACGTGAGAACAAAGGAGCTAATGAATATGTGATTCCTCGTGGTGACTGGTTTGAATATGTTTCTTGTGCACATTATCTTTCTGAAATAGTAATTTTCGTGCTCTCTTCTTCAGCTATTTTATCTTCAGGGCATTTGACTACTAGTTCTAAAATGGAGCTGATTATAGGCTGTTTACCTGATAAACAAGCCAATTCACTGAACATCATCGAGCCTATCTATTATTAACTCTAAACAATTGTTAGCAAACTTGAGCTTGTGGTTTTCATGATGCCAATCCAAAACAAAGGAAATGATAATGTCAAGTCAATCATCTAGTATAAGTTCTCTCTTTTGGGTTTGAAGTCCCTGATTCAATTGTACTTATTGTGTTTTAGGCATGACTAAATGGTTTGTGTTTATTTTGTGAAACCAGGTCATTTATGCAAGTATTCTGATCGCAAGTGGAGTTCATAATGATTAACAAATATGTTCACTTTAAATTTCTTGACTTGCCTTGTACCCTCACAAGTAATTTTAAGGCAATGAAAATCTCATAAGTCATCTCATAAATACTAATCTGGTTAAACTCACTAGAATCAAGAATATAATAAGGGATGTTCACATTTAAAGAATCATTTTCTTATCCAAATCATTTCACTCTACTATAGACTTGTGAACTCTTACATCATCGATTAATTTGGTAGGTAGAATATAACCCTTTTTCATAATATGTCAAATATTATAGTCTATAACCTTAATAAAAATTTAATCTAATATCTCCAATAATTGAAATAAATACTACTAAAACGTGAAGGTCTTGTTGTGCATTGTCCTTCTTAAAAGGATAGAGAAATACTAAAGTTTACCATGAAAACGGATCGAAAAATCTAAATGGTTAAATCAAAATAAGAGTACTAAGTTTTGATACTAATTGAAAGTTCAAAAAACCACCTAAGAGAGTGAGAGAGCCCCGGGGGTGGGGTGTCTAAGATAGAGATTCGATGATTTGGTGTATCATCACAAGATAAATAATATATGCTTTATTTTACACAATTATATTTGAATAAAATAGGCTCGATAATAAAAATTTTTGAGGTAATTTTTTATAAGTCTCTCATATGTTTTATGTTTTTTAATCAATCAAACAAAAATTTTGTTATTCCTTTTTAATCCCTCCACCCAAGCCTTCGCATGTTCACTCCCCCAACACACGTTCCTCCATGTCTCTGTGCGCTTGCTCCCTCACACATACCCACATATGTGCTCATTTGTGCACGCATGCTTGACTGTCTAAGCCTCCACATGTGTCGGCTTTTTGACCTCGTTTTTTATAATGAACCCCCCTTTCCTTTCCATATGCTCCGTTATATCTATCGCCTATTTGATTAGATGACTAGATAACAAATTTTGAAAGACAATTCTCACACAAGAGATTAATAAAAAAATTAAAAAATTGTTGGCCAGAAAAAGGAAAAAATTAAGAGGTTGAAAAAAACATTTTCTCAAATTTTAACTTATGTTTGTATGAGTAGAAACAAAGATAATCAGATGGTAACATTACTAATGCTAATCTTATTAATAATGACTAATTACCGTAGATGATTCCAGGAATCTTAGAAAAATACCATTTTGACCCTTATTTAATGCAAACAACATCATCAATTATTGAGAATTAATAAATCAATGACTTAGAGTACCAAATTCTTCGTTCTCACACGTGATTCTCCGAAATGTACGGCTAGCGCTCACATGTAATCCACAAAACAACTATCTTTTTCCCATTTTTATTTTTATTTTAAAGTTTTGGTGCCGGATGGAGTCGCAATCTCTAAAACGGTTTCTAATCCCACGTTGGAATACTTGTTGCAGGTCATCGTACCACTATTACCTACGTTAACTATTAATTAGTCAGGTGATCATCACAGAATCTCACTCGTCTTTAATGGCCTTCGCCTACCCTAAGAGTCACACCAATCACTTCTAGCTTCAATTAATGCTTAAAATATATTTTTCATTTAGAGCTCATTTGTTTTGCTAAAAATTAGTGTATTTAAATTTTAAATTTAAAAAACATTGATTTTTTTTTTTTGAATATTTAATTTGGAAATGTGAAAAATTTTGAATTCTAAATTTTTTTATTTAGTTCGAGCAAAATTTAATTTTTTAGGCTTAAAATATTCGAATGAAACACCAGAAAACTCAAAATTTTAAAAATTAATATGTATTTTATCATCTAAAATGCCTTAAATATCTAAAATATTTTAATTAATATATTTAAAATTAATTATTAAAATGCAAAGAATATTTAAAATATCCTAAGTATTTAAAATTTAAGATTAATATATAAAAATATCTTCAATATTTAAAATATCTTAATTATTAAATATTTATAAATTTTAGAATATTTTAAAAAATTATTTTAATAATTATTAAAAATTTGAAGCTTGATTGAGTTCACTTATAACTCACGTAATTTGAAAACTTTGATTTTGGATGGATTTGATCCAAAATTAAACTCCTTAAAATCAAAGATCTTATTTTCACAAGAATTTTAATTTTTTTAGGGATAATCACGTATAAGTCCCTGTAATTAGCCTTAATTATGTATAACCCCCGTAATTTCCAGAATTACTCACACCCTCATTTTCGAAAATATTTTTCCACGCCCCTGATTGTTATTTAATTAAAATTTTCCCAACAAATTTCGATTTTACCCTCGGTTATTTTTACACATACACCCCTAAAAACTTAATTTTTTATATTTAACATCCCGAAATTCGATTTTTTGCAAATAACACTCCGAAATAACTCAAATTTACAGAAAAGTCCTCGAAATTCGGATTTTTGCAAATAAACTCCCGGAAATTATTTTGATTTACACAAAAGTCCCGAAATTCGCTTTTTTGCAAATAACACCCCGAAATTATTCAAATTTATAGAAAAATTTTCGAAATTCGGATTTTTACAAATAACACCCCGAAATTATTCCGAATGACAAAAAAGTCCCGAATTTTCTTATAAAACCATCTTCTTCCTACTGTAGCTCTAAACACCAGTTGCGCCGCTGCCGCTCTGCTCTGCCGCCACCGCCGCCGCTCCCTGCGCAGCTGCTGCCGTCGCTGCCCCGCCGGCGAGCAGATCGCCGTCCGGTCGCTGCCCTGCGCCCCCCACGCCATCACTGCTCTGCGCCGCGCCCCCCACGACGTCGCCATCGCCGTCGGTGCTCGCCTTTGCTCTGCCCTAGCGCCGTTGCTACCCCACCGGCGAGAACATCACCGTCCTGTCGCTGCCACCCTCCTTCGTCCTCGGTAAGCCATCATCTCCTTCCGAACCCCCCCCCCCCCACAAAAAACCCCCCCACCCGAACCGCCCTTTCGTTCGCAGCCGAGGCCGGTGAGGACGCCCGGCGGAAGAAGGGCGGGTGGGGGACGTCTGCGCGTGATGGCGCCCTGGCGCGAACGCCGGAGGCTGGGTGGTGTCTGCTGTCCGCATCGCGCGCCCTCGAGCCGGCGTCTGCCAACCACCCGCCGCCAGACTTCCTCGGACCCGCTCCTCGCTCGACAGCCTCGGACTCGCTCCCCGCCGACGGCCTCGGACCCGCTCCCTGCCCGACTGGCTCGGACCCAGCCATCGCTCCCGCCCCCGCCCCCAGACGGCCTCCAACTCTCCCCACCCCTCTCCCCGCCCGACGGCTTCGGACCCACCCACTGCTCCCACTCCCGTCCCCGCCTCACTGCCTCAGACCCCGCCCGCCGCACCCCCCCCCCCACCTCTTCCCTCTCTCTCCCTCCCTCCTCCCTCCGAATCCCCCTCCCCGCTGACGGCCTCGGACCCACCCACCACTCCCGTCCCTGCTCCTACTCCCAGACGGGCTCCGACCCCCCCCACAACCCCCCCTTCCCCTCCCCGGGGGGCCATGGCCTCGAACCCCCTCCCCGCTCGACGGCCTCGGACCCATCCACCACTTCCGTCCCCGCCCCTGCCCTCGGACGGGCTCCGACACCCCCGCCCTCCCCCTTTGCCTCACCACCCCACCCCCCCCCCCCCCCCCCCCCAAAAATCTCATCCTGTCTCAGTGCCTCAGAACCACCCCACTCCCTCCCCTCCCCCTCTTCCACCAAGCCACCTGTCACAATTCTTCTATCTGTTTTTTATATCTAATTTTTGATATTGTGTATTTACATATGGCTGATTCAGAGAATCTGGTACGATTAGTACTCTGTTATGAAGGATATTGGAAAGAAGTGGAACATACTCAAAGAAGAAAATATGTATTTGATAGATAGAAATCTTTACTGGTTGATACAAGAAAATACACATTTGCAGAATTATGGACTGAAGCCTGTAAATTGGTTGAACCAAGGACAAATGAGTTACTTGTGATCAAGTATTTATATCCAAACAGCAGTCCTCCAATTTATATGTCAATCAGTAGTAAAATTTAGCTGGAAGCAATGTGGTCAGTAATTCAAGACTTGAAGCATAGTAATATCTATATATCAGTGGAGGACATAGGCGATCCTTTATCAGCGGTGTCTGCACCAAGGCTGACTCCTTTGACAGGAGAATCTTCTGTGTATCACAGTGTGCAAAGAGATGAATATATTGATTCAGATTTAGATGATTGTCCTTCTGATTCTAGTTTTCATAGTTTGATGTATTCTTCTGATGATGATGAAGATGAGGAGGAGGATGATGATAATGATGAGTTAGTTGCTGAGCAGGAGCAAGAAAATATAAGACAAGGCGAAGAAGGAGTAGAAGATAGAGCGGAAGATGATTTACTACCTTTACTTGAAGATAATTTGAATGACAATGTTTTAAAAATAGGAGACATATTTGAAGATGTACATGCATTTAGATTGGCTCTTAGACAGTACTATATTGTGCACAAATTTTAGCCTTTATTTGTGAAGAATGATCGTAACAGAGTAACAGTCAGATGTGCTTCTGCGAATTGCTGATGGAGGCTTCATGCTTCAGAGAGATCTGATGGTTCAGGTTTTCAGATAAGAAAAATGGAACCAGTTCATACTTGTATTGCTATCAATACTTCTGGAAACAAAATGGCAAATACTGAATAGGTAGACAACCAAGTTTTGTATTGGATGTGTGTTGACAAGCAAATCATAGTCAAACAAATACAGAATATGATGAATGAGAAATACAATCTCAGACTGACTTATATGCAGGCATAGAGGGGAAAAGACTATGCTTACAGAATTATTCATGGCAATGAAGAAGAATCTTTTAATTTGTTTCATTCGCTGAAGGCAGAGTTGGAGAGGAGGCATCCTAGTAATATTGTGCATATTGCTCAGTGTCCAGATATGTCATTTCAGAGATGTTTTATGTTACTACATGCTTGTAGGAGAGCTTTTCTGATTGGATGCAGATCTATACTGGGAGTTGATGGATGCTTCTTGAAAGGAAAAAATAAAGACACATTACTTTCACCTTGTGGAATTGATGGGGAGAATAACATAATTCCAGTTATATTTGCAGTTGCAGAAGTAGAAACATACCAATCTTGGTTATGATTTCTACATAACTTACAACGGATTATTGAAAATTTGAATAGCTTGGCTATTATTTCAGATAGGCAGAAGGGTCTTTCTGATGCTGTGAAGAATATTTTTCCATATGCTGAGTATAGAGCTTGTATAAGACATGTGATTGCAAACTTGAAAAGATCCTACCCTGAGAAAAGGTTAGAAAATTTGGTTTTTAATGCTTCAAATACATTTTTGCCTACTGAATTCGTGAAATACATGGAAATGATTAAACAACTATCCATACCAACTTGGCAGTACATGAAATAAATAAATGATTTTGCATGGAGTACAAGTCATTTTGATCATTCAGTGAAATATCATTATGTGACTAACAATATTTCTGAGTCATTTAACAGTTTTATTCAGGATGGTAGGGAGCTTCCCTTTCTTGAATTACTTAATTTCATCAGACAGAAGATAATGGTGAAATTTGCCACAAGAAAAAATGAAGGATCTCACTGGTCTGGAAAGCTAGTGCCAAGAATAGAAGTTTTTATTAGGAAAGTTTCACAGGCACGGGGCGGATACCGTATTTGGAGGTCTTTTGATGATATTTCAAAGGTCAGTGATCCTGCAGGTCGATGGATTGTGGATATAAGGCAGAGGATTTGTGACTGTAGGTAATGACAACTGACAGGAGTGCCTTGCGTTCACGGTATTGTTGCTCTCCTTGATGTTCGGCTTGATCCTATTGATTTTGTTGATGACTACTATACTCTGGAGACATACAAAAGAGTATATGATGTTCCTGTCACTCCATTGCCAAGCAAGCAACTTTGGATGTCTGTGTCAAATGCTCTGCAAGTACTTTCTCCACGTTCAAGGAGACAACCTGGTAGGCCTAAGAAGAAAAGGATTAAGGATCCAATGGAAATATCAAATAGAGCAATATATACTTACAGCAGATGTGGTCAGCTGGGACACAACAAGAGAGCATGTAAAGAGCCTCTTGGACTGCAACAACAAATTGATGTTTCTGGATCTAGCAGTAATCAATAGTCAGTGGGAAACCAATATGTTGGAGAACGTGACAGGGGAAGAGGAAGAGGAAGGTCTACCGTAATGACTTCAAATTTTAGTATGCATTTACCATGTGGGTTTTTCTTTTAAAAACTTGACAATTGTTTTTCTTATTTTATGTGATTTTGAAATAATACATTAATAAATGTCACTGTATTTTTTTGCAGGAAGTTCGTCAAATCTCTAGGATCAATTTTGATTGGGTAAACAGTCTTCTCAAAAATGATGATGATATCATGTTGCTTGGTTATCATAATTATTGGTGCATTCTGTTTGCAAGTACATATTTCTGCTAGATAGATTGGGGAGAGTTAGATGACAAGGTTTTAGATTAGCGACTCAGGAAGAACTGTCATATCTTTTATCATTCACCTCTCTTTTGTTGAATGAGAAATGAGGAGTGTTATTTTAGACACTTGTTTCATTAATGTTCTTCAAATTCTGATTTATAAGGAATAATGAAATGTTTTCTTTATTTGGTTGAATAATAGAAGGTTGGCTTTTATTGGACAACAGCAGAACTTGTTATTTTGCTTTGTGTCTTGAACTTTCTAGCTGCTATTACTGTCTGATTACTGATTAGGCTATATTGTTCTAGTAAGCTGCAAGCTTCTATTATTGTTCTGGCAGGCTATATGTTATAAAATCTCAGGAATGATTGTCATTCATTAGTAAGTGGCTTTCTTTATAAATAAGTCCAAATTTTATTTATTTTATAAGTAAATTTTACAAATAAGTCATCGAAAGTTTCAAAACTTAAAATTTAAAATTACAACTTTCATGTTGTACATTTACAAATAGATCCTTTGATTTTTTTTAAATAAATCAATATTTTAATCATTTTTAATATTACATTTCATGGAAAATACAGTGAAAGTTTTAAAATTTAAAATTTCAAATTACAAGTTTACTATTTTTACATTTAAAAATACACTGCCTTTAATATTTTTCTTTATAAATAAGTCCAAATTTTATTTATTTTATAAGTAAATTTTACAAATAAGTCATCGAAGGTTTCAAAACTTAAAATTTAAAATTACAACTTTCATGTTGTACATTTACAAATAAATCCTTTGATTTTTTTAAAATAAATCAATATTTTAATCATTTTTAATATTAAATTTCACGGAAAATACAGTGAAAGTTTTAAAATTTAAAATTCCAAATTACAAGTTTACTATTTTTACATTTAAAAACAGACCGCC
>RXID01017341.1:0-29023 GCA_005019695.1 Trichopus zeylanicus subsp. travancoricus
TTTTGGTAGCTAACCTGAGGTAGTCATTCTTGTATAAAAGGAGGTAGTCATTCTTGTATAAAAGGATATCTTTCATGTTTGTACATGAAAGTCTTTCCAAGTCCCGGTATGCCGTGTCTTGAGCCAAGGTTGAACCTTGGGCTGGATCCTCCAATGAGAAGACCCTTCTCATTTGGGAAAGGATGTTTTGAGTGCCATCCCTTCCTCCTCCGGCTGCAATAATGGCTTGGTCTTCTGCGCCATATAGCATACGCCATTGTACCCATGCAAGCCTGGTTGTTTCCCCTAGGAGGTTTTCCATGTATTCAATCTTGTCTCGTGCATCAGTGAATCCTTGCGCGGCAACATGGTTCCTCGTGATGGTTTCCCATCTTGCAAATGTTTCCTCAAATAGCCCGAGCCGTTCGGGTATTATCAAGAGGGCTCCTTCATTTTGCTGTGCGGACGGTAGGGTCCACATTTCATTGCTGAAGCCTCTTTGGAAACTTCCTTGGTTCCGCTGCCCAGACTCCGTTGTTATTCTGGATATTGCTGGAGTCGTGTTGGCCGCTGGTGGGTAACCTGGGGGTCCTGGTTCCACTGAAGCATCTGCGGGGGGCATGTATGGCCCGCTCGGAGATGTTGCCGAGGTTAGTGTACTTGTGTACAACCTCTCAGATAGCCTTTCGGCTAGTTTTCGTAGGGCAGGGTACTCCATCTTCGGTACTTCCTCTTCGATGCCTGCTGCAATATCATTAGCATTATGAGGGGGACAAGTGTTACCTTCTTCCTCATGCCTCTTAGAAGGTACGCTGGCTGGTTCCTCCTCATCAGGCTCCTTCTCATCATCTTCGTCTCCCCATCCAGTTGGTTCGGGGGGGCCATAGTAGAATGACTCCGGGGGAGTGTATTTGACATAGTAGTTGTACCTCCCACTAGGCTCCCCTAGTGTGTCCCAGACTTCATCTGGTTGTTGGGAAAGCACGTCCCTTTTGCCTTCAGAAAGATCTTCGTCCTCGTCGGGATATACATCCCACTTTGGAGCTCTGATTGGGTATTCCATCTCTCCTTCTCCTTCAGGGAACCCCTCTTTGCAGAGCTGATGAAAGTAACTTTCGTCGTCACTTTCCTCTTCATCGTCTTCATCTTCCTTCAGCAGGATAGCCAGTATATGAGGAGTTCTGAGATCTTCTTCGTCATTGAATGCCTCCTCATCTCTTGGGAGGTAGCAGGATCTTCTTGGCGTTACTGTCGGCTTGTAGCTTCCGAACCACAGAGAGATGCTCCCATCAAGGAGGCTCCTGCTCATGACCTCCTCAGGTTGAGTTGGTGCGGAGAGCTTCGTTGGCCGGACAGTCCATCTACGCCCTTGTAGCGCCTCTGTTGAGTACCTACGTCCTGGGAGGGCTTGTACTCCGTGGCTTGCTAGGTAGTCGACGACTCCTTGAATTTCGTAGGCAAAGCCTACGTTTGGGGTATTCGAGAGCCTTCCTACCATGCCTCTAGTGATTAATAAATTGGACACACCACTTCGCCAGTTCTCGTATCCCTTAGTTAGGATAGAGACTTGTACGTGCTTGTAGAAGTCCTTGACAGTCATCATGACTTCTGGTATAACGTATACCAGTTGACTGCCTTTTGCTAGGTCCACCTCCATCGTGGCGGAGTAGAACCCCCAAGAGGTCAAGGAGCCAAGAGTGCGAGGTAAGGGTCGTAATTACCCAAATCCTGATTTTCACTACTGTGTTCAGATTTTGTGTTAAGAATCCATAAGTGCTATCTTTTTCCTTTGTGGTATGTTCCGGATTAGAATTAAGCATGGTTTTTACTGACTTGATGAAGAGCTCTGTGTAAGGAAAAAGGACAGGTCCTAACTTGGCAGTGAAGGCGAGTGGCCGTGAGTAAGCCCAAGGGCACACCTGTATGATCCTGAAGCATTGTTTTAATCTAGTAAGTAATTGCCATGTTTAACCTAATACTGAAATTTATCCTTGGGAAATTGTGGTAACTGTGAACTTTTAGCCCATAAGTCTGAAGCATGGGAAAAATTCATTCAGGAGGGGTATGAACGTTCCCGAACCTCTAGCCTTGAGTATCTTGACCTTGCTTTAGTAACAAAAGTTTCCACCAATCAACTAGCTCACAACTTGTCTGTTATTTACGACAAAACCTGTACTGCATCAAGAGTTAATTTAAAGAACTTAAAACAACTCTTTGAACTACATCAAGCTTGTACACAAGAGATCTCGAGGCTCGAGATTTCTCTGAGGACTTTAACAACTGCAGTCCAAGACAGCAGGCCCCTTTCAAAATAGGAGGCCCGAGAACTAGTACTTGAGGTGTTCAGGAAACAACCCCAGCAAAGAGAACCAGACAACAGCCTTGAACGGCTGGACAAGCTTCTCCAACAGCACGAGAGGCGCACGCGAAGGCCTCAGGAGGCACGAGGCAAACTAAGGGTCATTCGAGATCCTTATCAGATACTTGCTGAGGAAATGCAAAAGCTTGAAGGCTGGTGGCTTACTACCTGCCTACCCCACGGGACGACTACTACAATTGGTGTGATCAGGCCCAGCAAAGCTACCAACAAGCTTATGAGTATGAAGCTCCGGAGGAGGGGTACTTCACCAGAAGAGACAATTACCCTCTAACATCTTTTCATTACAGGCCTCCTTACAACACCAACTATGTAGAGATCCCTTTTAATGCGCAGTATCTACAAAAACTTCAAGAAGCACAACGCAAAGAGACTGAAACCATCAACCATCAGAAAGCCATTCTTGATAATGGCTGCGGCTCTACATCCTCTGATAAGTACGACGCCGACGCTGGCTCCAACCCGTCGGATTCATCAACTGACCCACCTGAGCAGGAGGGAGCAGTTTATGTTCTGGGAGAACTAGAAAGAGGGTATCGCCCTCGGGTAACGCTGCCTAACTTCCAAGGAAAATGCCCTCATTCTTGGCAGCATAACGACTTCGTGCAGCCACAAGACGAAAAGTGCGTGTGCTGCAAGATCCAGACAATGCAGCGAACAAGGATTCATTGCCCCAAATGCAAGGTTACTGCCTGTAACCTATGTGGACCCTATTACTTTAAAACAGCGGTCCCAGTTACACCAGCTCCACCAGAACCATTCCCCAACCAGAGGCTGATGCAAGAAAGGTGTCAAGGGGAAATTGAACGGCTGGAGAAGGAGGTGGGCTACTACAAAGAAAGAGTCAAGGCATTAGAGCTAGGCGCAAGCCTGCAAAAAGACTCTGAGAAGCTTAAAGAAAAGGAAGCAGAAGCAAGCGAGGAACTGGAATACACCAGTATCCTACCACAGGAAAGTGTCTGCAAGACAACAGCTGAAGGAGAGGCTCAACCAAAGCTCGGGCCAACTGGAAACGAAGATGACGAGAAAGAGCCCGATGAGGAGGAACCAGCCAGCATACCTTCTAAAAAGCATGAGGAAGAAGGTAACACTTGTCCCCCTCATAGTGCTACTATTGCAGCAGGCATCGAAGAGGAAGTACCGGAGATGGAGTACCCTGCCCTGCAAAAACTAGCCGAAAGGCTATCTGAGAGGTTGTACACAAGTACATTAACCTCGGCAACATCTCCGAGCAGGCCATACATGCCCCCCACAGATGCTTCAATGGAACCAGGACCACCAGGTTACCCGCCAGCGGCCAACACGACTCCAGCAATACCTAGAACAACAACGGAGTCTGGGCAGCGGAACCAAGGAAGTTTCCGAAGAGGCTTCCTCAATAAAATGTGGACCCTATCGTCCGCACAGCAGAACAAAGGAGCCCTCTTGATAAAACCCGAACAGCTCAGGCTATTTGAGGAGACTTTTACAAGAAGGGAAACCATCACGAGGAACCATGTTGCTGCGCAGGGATTCACTAATGCGCAAGCCATGCAAGGTGGAGTCCACATTGTAACTGTTATCAGTACTACTCCTACAGCATCGGTGGCCGTCGCCGTAGAAGAGCTGGAGGAAGAAGAGAATATTGTTATCCAGCAATCAGGGCTCAGTAGGGAGTCCTCCCTCCAAAAATTTCAACCAGTAACGCCAAGAAGATCCTGTTATCTCCCAAGAGATGAGGAGGCCTCGAATGACAGAAAGAACGAAAAGGGGGTTGCTATCTTCGAGCAACCAAATGTTCCAGAAAATTATGACTCAATATCTGTGCAGGAAGGAGAGAACCAGATTGATGCAATAGATAGCATCTCAGAAGGGGAGGATCCTCAGAACCTCCACAACTCCCTCCGCCCACTCATACAAAGTGAAGTCATATATGTTCTGCAGGAACCCGAAGAAGGATGCCAACCGCAGAAGGAAGAGTGCACTAGGCATACCAACGGGCAAAGCTCCATTACGCCAACAACAAGTACTTCTCCCCTGGCACAAGAGGAGTACCCAGCAGAGCCCGTAGGAGAGGCGGTCCTAACCTCCGGAAGGGGACCAGAGGAGAAACTACACTACCTCGCATTCAGGCTAGATTGAAAAACCTACCATCTTCATGATGAGGTACTACTGGCACCCGAATCGATATATGACAATCCCTATGTAATTATTATCAAGGGGATTTTCCAAGACAAAGGAGGATAGATGTCCCTCATAGGACAATGGCTTTACCGCCCAAAAGAAGCACTCACAGAAGATGGGAGTTCAAGAGAATCCAGGGATACAAGGAAACTTTTCTATAGTTTCCATACTGAGGTAATCCCTGCAGAAAGCGTCATGCACAACTGTGTGGTTCACTACATCCCGCAGGGTGAGCAAGTACCAAGGCGTACAAAGTACCCGGGATTCATCATACAAGAACTCTACGACCACACCAACAGAATTCTCAAGGACATAGCATGTGCAGACTATGACAAGGAGCAGCAATCTGAAATTAAGCTGCTTATCAAGAAAACAAGGAAGCATCTGACAGGCTCCATGCAACTCAAATGGCCAAAGGCATGCAACACAGAACCCACAGCCGGACGACGATGGGCACCAACACCAACGCAGCTGCGGACACTCAACAGCCTTTTCCGTCAAAGCGACAGGCCCCCTAGAAAGAAGCAAACACAGGATCTGACTTGGGCGCTAACACTACATGGACCACTCTCTGAAGCCAACATCCACAAATGGTTCATAAACAAGAGAGCGCGAGTCAAGCAGAAGCAGGCAGAGCGTGGTGGGAAGTATAGCTACCACTGTCCCGTAGCAGGCGGAGCGTGGTGGGAAGTATAGAAGCTAATACAGGAAAGTAGGTTCCTGTTGTACAGTACGTAGTAGCTATAGCTACGAAATAAGAAGTCAAAGCCTAGCAAGAGGACGAGCCTAGCCAAAGGACGAGCTACTAGCCTATGACAGCGACGTTCTTTTGGAGTCTTCGTATAAAGGCTATGCCTTAGGATATAAAGGCTACGCCTAGGATAAGATATCTTTGGAGTCTTCTGTAAAGGCTACGCCTTAGGAGATAAAAGGCTACGCCTAGGACAAGACTTCCCTTGGAGTCTTATGTAAAGGCTATAGGCCTACTCTAGTATAGGTTACTATTATGTTGATGTAAGTGCTTAGCTCATACCACCAGCTGATGTGAGCGCTTACATCACCATGCCCTTCATATAAGGAGCACGACTCCATTGTAAATGATCATCCAAGTATCCAAGTAAATCTTAGAAATCGCAGAAATCCAGAAATACCAATAAGAATCCGAGAGTTTCTCCATATCTTCTCCTTATTTCTTGTTGCCACTTTCAATCTTGAAAAGAGCTTCCGAGACCTCGACACTTCGGCGATCATCGTCGGCGTTAGGAAGGTCGATTTCAATCGACCTTTCTAACGCCCGCAATGCTCGCCGAAATGTTCGAGGTCTCGGAAGCTCTTTTCAAGAAAGAAAATAGCAACAAGAAATAAGGAGAAGATATGGAGAAACTCTCCGATTCTTATTGCTATTTCTCAAGTTTCTGCGATTTCTAAGATGATGATTTACAATGGAGGCGTGCTCCTTATATAGAGGGCACGGTGATGTAAGTGCTCACATCAGCTGGTGGTATGAGCTAAGCGCTTACATCAGCATAATAGTAACCTATACTAGAGTAGGCCTATAGCCTTTACATAAGACTCAAAGGGAAGTCTTTTCCTAGGCGTAGCCTTCTTATCCTAAGGCGTAGCCTTTACAAAAGACTCCAAAAGAGATCTTATCCTAAGGCGTAGCCTTTATATCCTAAGGCATAGCCTTTACAGAAGACTCCAAAAGACGTCGCTTTCATAGGCTGGTAGCTCGTCCTTTGGCTAGGCTCGTCCTCTTGCTAGGCTTTGACTTCTTATTCCGTAGCTCTAGCTACTACTGTACTGTACAACATGATTCTACTTTCTTGTGTTAGCTACTATACTTCCCACCACGCTCCGCCTGCTATGGGACAATGGTAGCAATACTTCCCACCACGCTCCGCCTACTACGGGTTAGTGGCGTTGTACTGTGGGGTGTCGTCTGCTGGTACTAGGGCCTCTTCCAGATTGTCCACAGCTGTGGCCTTCTCCGCTTGCACAGGGGTAGTATGAAAGGTAACCGTATTACCTTGTATACGTACTCCCCCATGCATAGTTCGCATGAAGTTGCATCCAATAATGAATTGGATTCCATACCCTGGCTTCATTTGGAAACTGTACTGCAGGGGTTTTGGAAGCTGCTATCTCCGATGTACATCTTTCCCTGCTTGAGTCTCCTGTTCGTCATTTGTTGAGAGTTGACTCCGTTGACCTGTACGATGCAATTATTTGGCTCCAGTGCTTCAGGTGGTATCGATGCTTCATCAATACAGCACGTGGTAGCTCCTGTGTCTAGTATTGCTTGTACTTGGAACCTAGGAAGATTTGGTATTTCAAGTACAATAAGCATACTATAGAGCATGTTGTTTACCATTC
This sequence comes from Trichopus zeylanicus subsp. travancoricus, assembly GCA_005019695.1. Lineage (NCBI taxonomy): Eukaryota > Viridiplantae > Streptophyta > Magnoliopsida > Dioscoreales > Dioscoreaceae > Trichopus > Trichopus zeylanicus. Next base: position 6,896 of record RXID01017341.1, read on the forward strand.
TTGGTTCTGAGTTGAGCTGGGTTGCTCTGTCTATTGCACTTGCTTGGAATAGAACATTGGTATGTTCTTGTTCTTCCGCTGGTCCTGCTGCCGATTTTTCTTCCTTTTCATTATAGTGTTTGTGCAGGTCTGCTTCTAACTCCTGTGCTCTCCCTTCGACTTCTTTCATCAGTCGCTCAATTTCTCCCTCGCACCATGCAATATAATATCGTTGCTCCTGTATAAGCTTGCATTTGGGGCAATGGGTTTTCACCTTTTGCATTGTTTGGTGCATGCAGTATGTACCCCTTTGTGGGCGGTTTTCTTCTCCTGTGCTGCTGATCTTTCCGCTTGCTGTTGCGTTGGAGTGTAGATGATTCGCCTTGGTGTTGTGAATGTTCTGTAAGCTGCTAGCCGGATTGGTGAAGGCTTCTGGGTGTTTGCCCAGCAGTGCTGTTGTCCTTTCGATCAGGAGCCCAATTTCACATTGCTTTTTCATGTCATAGTCATTGGACACTAGGTCCTTTAGAATCTTTTGAGTGTGGTCATAAATTTCCTGCACAATGAATCCAGGATGCTTTGTGCGGAGTGGCAGCTGCTTGTTTCGTGGGATGTAATGAACTACACATTTGTGCATGATAGATTCTATAGGGATTATATCAGTGTGGAAACTATAAAAGAGTTCCCTAGTATCCCTGAATCTCCTTGTACTCCCATCAATCAGGCGTGCTTTTTCCGGGCGATATAACCATTGCCCAGTAAAGCATATTTTTCTATCCTTGTCTTGGAAAATCTTCTTAATAATCATGACATAAGGCTTTTCATTCTTTGCGTTAGGGAAAAGCATTACCTAATCAGCCAGATTGTAGGTTTCTTCATTTAAGTTGAAGCAATGCAGTACTTTCTTTTTCCTCTGCTTCTTCCCCTGACATTTATCCCTCTCTTCTTGTGGTCGAAGGTGATATGCCTCTTTGACCTCTCCGTGGCTGACTTCCTCCAGACAGAGTATTTCAGCTTCTGTTGCTGTAGTGTCCTGCGGGCCATTTGCTTCATTGTTTATAGAGGAGTTGGCAGGTTTCTTTCTGTCAGCCGATCCTTCGTCATCGTTCCAGCCAGTAGCTTCGCTGGCCTTGGGAAAGGGCAAGTAGAATGATGGGGGTGGTGAGTATTGGACATAATAATCAAACTTACCACTGGGTTCCCCTAGGGTATCCCACTCCTCCTCCTTGCCAAAGGCATGGATGCCTCCTTTATCTGGAAGGGGGTTAAACACAATCCCTTCTGGAATGTCGGATTCTGCGACCTTCCTCGGTCCTCCTGGTTCTTGATTCGTCATAGCAGGTGTAAGAGTATCTCTCTTCTTTTTCCTGGCCTTCTTTAGATTTGCAGTGTTTGGATCTTGCGGCGTTTCTTGTAGCTGGGCGATTTCCTCTTCGTACCATGAGATGTAGCCGTGCTGCTCTTTAATCGTCTGTTTGCACTGCTCGCAGTTGAGTTGCCGTGGTGATTCCCTTTCATAGCGAGGGCAGCTTTGGTGCTTGTCTTCGATTTCTAGCATAAAGAGCATAGTCATTTGATTTAGCATGCCACGGGGGTTTGTTACCTCTTCAGAGTTGGTCATGCTTGGTGCTTCCCTTCTTAGCTTCGCTTGTGGTGGCTCCTTTTCACCTAGAGGTTCCGTCTCTTCATTTGGCAGGTTATGCTCTTCATTGTCTTTTGAAGAAGGTACAGATTCCTTGTTCACTTCTGACTCTTCTTTATCATCTAGTTGCTGAGGGAGCAGATTTGTCTCCTTCGTGAGATAGTTCTCTCTTTTCTGGATAGGACAGGTGGTGCTGTTTTGTGCTTCTTCATCCTGAAGTATCATCTCGTGCTGCAGTAACCGTTTCTCTTGGGTCCTCCACCTTATCATGCCAGTCATCATTTTCGTCCGATAAGAAGTCCATGAACCGAGGTACAGAGGCCCCTGGGCGTGCATCCTCTGCATGGATTCCCTTCGGATTTCCATGATGCTGCTTCGTCTTCTGGCAACCTTTAGTCTTCTGAGGGCTTGTTCAAGGACTCCGGTGCTTACTTGATGCAGTTCGAAGAGTTGTTTTAAGTTCTTTAAGATAACTTCTGATGCAATACAGGTTTTGTAGTAAATAACATACAAGTTCTAAGCTAGTTGATTGGTGGAAACTTTTGTTACTAAAGCAAGGTCAAGAAACTCAAGGCTAGAGGTTCGGGAACGTTCATACCCCTCCTGAATGGATTTTTCCCATGCTTCAGACATATGGGCTAAAAAGTTCACAGTTACCACAATTTCCCAAGGATAAATTTCAGTATTAGGTTAAACATGGCAATTCCTTACTAGATTAAAGCAATGCTTCAGGATCATACAGGTGTGCCCTTGGGCTTACTCACGGCCACTCGCCTTCACTGCCAAGTTAGGACCTGTCCATTTTCCTTAGGCAAAACTCTTCACCCAGTCAGTATAAAGCCATGCTTAATTCTAATCCGTAACATAGCACAAAGGAAAAGATAGCACTTATGAAATCTTAACACAAAATCTAAACACAGTAGTGTAAATCAGGATTTGGGTAATTACGACCCTTACCTCGCACTCTTGGCACCTTGACCTCTTGGGGGTTCTACTCCGCCATATCTTTAGCTAGCTCTGATACCATGAAATCGACCTTCCTAACGCCGGCGATGCTCGCCGAAGTGTTCGAGGTCTCGGAAGCTCTTTTCAAGAAAGAAAGTAGCAACAAGAAATAAGGAGAAGATATGGAGAAACTCTCGGATTCTTATTGCTATTTCTAAGTTTCTGCGATTTCTAAGATTTCTAAGATTCGATGATCATTTACAATGGAGGCGTGCCCCTTATATAGAGGGCAGGGTGATGTAAGCGCTCACATCAGCTAGTGGAATGAGCTAAGCGCTTACATCCGCATAATAATAGCCTATACTAGGGTAGGCCTATAGCCTTTACATAAGACTCCAAGGGAAGTCTTGTCCTAGGCGTAGCCTTTATATCCTAAGGCGTAGCCTTTACAGAAGACTCCAAAAGATATCTTATCCTAAGGCGTAGCCTTTATATCCTAAGGCATAGCCTTTACAGAAGACTCCAAAAGACGTCGCTTTCATAGGCTGGTAGCTCTCCTTTGGCTAGGCTCGTCCTCTTGCTAGGCTTTGACTTCTTATTCCGTAGCTCTAGCTGCTACTGTACTGTACAACAGGATTCTACTTTCCTGTATTAGATACTATACTTCCAAAAAATCGACCTTCCTAACGTCGGCGATGCTCGCCGAAGTGTTCAAGGTCTCGGAAGCTCTTTTCAAGAAAGAAAGTAGCAACAAGAAATAAGGAGAAGATATGGAGAAACTCTCGATTCTTATTGCTATTTCTCAAGTTTCGGCGATTTCCTTAAGATTTCTAAGATTGCTTACAATACTTGGATATTTGGATGATCACTTACAATGGAGGCGTGCCCCTTATATAGAGGGCACGGTGATGTAAGCGCTCACATCAGCTGGTGGTAGGAGCTAAGCGCTTACATCAGCATAATAGTTACCTATACTAGAGTAGGCCTATAGCCTTTACATAAGACTCCAAGGGAAGTCTTGTCCTAGGCGTAGCCTTTACAAAAGACTCCAAAAGGTATCTTATCGTAAGGCGTAGCCTTTATATCCTAAGGCATAGCCTTTACAGAAGACTCCAAAAGACGTCGATGTCATAGGCTGGTAGCTTCGTCCTTTGGCTAGGCTCGTCCTCTTGCTAGGCTTTGACTTCTTATTCCGTAGCTCTAGCTACTACTGTACTGTACAACAGGATGCTACTTTCCTGTATTAGCTACTATACTTCCCACCATGCTCCGCCTGCTACGGGTCAGTTGTAGCTATACTTCCCACCACGCTCCGTCTGCTACAGGTCAGTGGTAGGGATTGCCTGCTCTCCTAGACTCGCGCTCTCTTGTTGATGAACCATTTGTGGATGTTGTCTTCAGAGATTGGTCCATGTAGTCTTAGCGCCCAAGTCAGGTCCTGTGTTTGCTGCTTTATAGGGGGCATGTTGCTTTGACGGAAGAGACTGTTGAGCATCCGCAACTGCGTTAGTGTCGGTGCCCACCGTCGCCCGACTGTGGGTTCTGTGTTGCATGCCTTTGGCCATTTGAGTTGCATGGAGCCTGGCAGATGCTACCTTGTTTTCTTGATAAGCAGCTTAATTTCAGATTGCTGCTTCTTGTCATAGTCTGCACGTGCTATGTCCTTGAGAATTCTGTTGGTGTGGTCGTAGAGTTCTTGTATGATGAATCCCGGGTACTCTGTATGCCTTGGTACTTGCTCACCCTGCGGGATGTAGTGAACCACACAGTTGTGCATGATGCTTTCTGCAGGGACTACCTCAGTATGGAAACTATAGAAAAGTTTCCTTGTATCCCTGGATTCTCTTGGACTCCCATCTTCTGTGAATGCTTCTTTTGGGCGATAAAGCCATTGTCCTATGAGGGACATCTGTCCTCCTTTGTCTTGGAAAATCCCCTTGATAATAATTACATAGGGATTTTCATATATCGATTCGGGCTCCAATAGTACCTCGTCATGAAGATGGTAGGTTCTTCCATCTAGCCTGAATGCGAGGTAGTGTAGTTTCTCCTCTGGGCCCCTTCCGGAGGTTAGGACCGCCTCTCCTACGGGCTCTGCTGGGTACTCCTCTTGTGCCAGGGGAGAAGTACTTGTTGTTGGCGTAATGGAGCTTTGCCCGTTGGTATGCCTAGTGCACTCTTCCTTCTACGGTTGGCATCCTTCTTCGGGTTCCTGCAGAACATATACGACTTCATTTTGTATGAGTGGGCGGAGGGAGTTATGGAGGTTCTGAGGATCCTCTCCTTCTGGGCTGCTGTATATTGCATCACTCTGGTTCTCTCCTTCCTGCACAGATATTGAGTCATAATTTTCTGGAACATTTGGTTGCTCGAAGATAGCGACCCTCTTTTCGTTCTTTCTGTCATTCGAGGCCTCCTCATCTCTTGGGAGGTAGCAGGATCTTCTTGGCGTTATTGGTTGAAATTTTTGGAGGGCGGACTCCCTACTGAGCCCTGATTGCTGGATATCAATATTCTCTTCTTCCTCCAGCTCTTCTACGGCGACGGCCACCAATGCTAGCTCCGTTTTGAAGTTGTAAGTGTAGGGGATCTTGAAGCTGTTATCCCCTAGGAGGTTTTCCATGTATTCAATCTTGTCTCGCGCATCAGTGAATTCCTGCGTAGCAACATGGTTCCTCGTGATAGTTTCCCTTCTTGCAAATGTCTCCTAAAATAGCCCGAGCTGTTCGGGTTTTATCAAGAGGGCTCCTTTGTTCTGCTGTGCGGACGGTCGGGTCCACATTTTATTGAGGAAGCCTCTTCGGAAACTTCCTTGGTTTCGCTACCCAGACTCCGTTGTTGTTCTGGATATTGTTGGAGTCGTGTTGGCCGCTGGCGGGTAACCTGGTGGTCCTGGTTCCATTGAAGCATCTGTGGGGGGCATGTATGGCCCGCTCGGAGATGTTGCCGAGGTTAATGTACTTGTGTACTACCTCTCAGATGGCCTTTCGGCTAGTTTTTGCAGGACAGGGTACTCCTTCTCCGGTACTTCCTCTTCGATGCTTGCTGCAATAGTAGCACTATGAGGGGGACAAGTGTTACCTTCTTCTTCATGCTTTTCAGAAGGTATGCTGGTTGGTTCCCCCTCATCAGTCTCCTTCTCGTCATCTTCGTTTCCCAATCCTGTTGGTTCGGGCTTTGGTTGAGCCTCTCCTTCAGCTGTTGTCTTGCAGACACTTTCCTGTAGTAGGATACTGGTGCACTCCAGTTCCTCGCTCGCTTCTGCTTCCTTTTCTTTAAGCGTCTTAGAGTATTTTTGCAGGCTTGCGCCTAGCTCTAATGCCTTGACACTCTCTTTGTAGTAGCCCACCTCCTTCTCGAGCCGTTCAATTTCCCCTTCACACCTTTCTTGCATCAGCCTCTGGTTAGGGAATGGTTCTGGTGGAGCTGGTGTAACTGGGACCGCTATTTTAAAGTAATAGGGTCCACATAGGTTACAGGCAGTAACCTTGCATTTGGGGCAATGAATCCTTGCCCGCTGCATTGTTTGGATCTTGCAGCACACGCACTTCTCTTCTCGTGGCTGCACGAAGTCGTTATGCTGCCAAGAATGAGAACATTTTCCTTGGAAGTAAGGCAGTGTTACCTGAGGGCGATACCCTCCTTCTAGTTCTCCCAGAACATAAACTACTCCCTCCGGCTCAGGTGGGTCAGTTGATGAATCCGACGGGTTGGAGTTGGCGTCGGCGTTGTACTTGTCAGAGGATGTAGAGCCGCAGCCATTATCAAGAATGGCTTTCTGCCGGTTGATGGTTTTGGTCTCTTTGCGTTGTGCTTCTTGAAGTTTTTGTAGATACTGCGCATTAAAAGGGATCTCTACATAGTTGGTGTTGTAAGAAGGCCTGTAATAAGAAGAGGTTAGAGGGTAATTGTCTCCTCTTGTGAAGTACCCCTCCTCCGGAGCTTCGTACTCATAAGCTTGTTGGTAGCTTTGCTGGGCCTGATCACACCAATTGTAGTAGTCGTCCCGTGGGGTAGGCAGGTAGTAAGCCATCAGCCTTCAAGCTTTTGCACTTCCTCAACAAGTATCTGATAAGGATCCCGAAAGACCCTTAGTTTTCCTCATGCCTCCTGAGGCCTTCGCGTGCGCCTCTCGTGCTGTTGGAGAAGCTTGTCCAGCCGTTCAAGGCTATCGCCTGGTTCTCTTTGCTGGGGTTGTTGCCTGAACGCCTCAAGTACTAGTTCTCGGGCCTCCTGTTTTGAAAGGGGACTGCTGTCTAGGACTGCAGTTGTTAAAGTCCTCAGAGAAATCTCGAGCCTTGAGATCTCTTGTGTGCAAGCTTGATGCAGTTCAAAGAGTTGTTTTAAATTCTTTAAGTTAACTCTTGATGCAATACAGGTTTTGTCGTAAATAACAGACAAGTTATGAGCTAGTTGATTGGTGGAAACTTTTGTTACTAAAGCAAGGTCAAGATACTCAAGGCTAGAGGTTCGGGAATGTTCATACCCCTCCTGAATGGATTTTTCCCATGCTTCAGACATATGGGCTAAAAGTTCACAGTTACCATAATTTTCCCAAGGATAAATTCCAGTATTAGGTTAAACATGGCAATTCCTTACTAGATTAAAGCAATGCTTCAGGATCATACAGGTGTGCCCTTGGGCGCACTCACGGCCACTCGCCTTCACTGCCAAGTTAGGACCTGTCCTTTTTCCTTCTACAAAGCTCTTCACCCAGTCAGTATAAAATCATGCTTAAGTCCAATCCGTATAATACCACAAAGGAAAAAGATAGCACTTATGAATTCTTAACACAAAATCTGAACATAGTAGTGAAAATCAGGATTTGGGTAATTACGACCCTTACCTCGCACTCTTGGCACATTGACCTCTTGGGGGTTCTACTCCGCCATATCTTTAGCTAGCTCTGATACCATGAAATCGACCTTCCTAACGCCGGCGATGCTCGCCGAAGTGTTCAAGGTCTCAGAAGCGCTTTTCAAGAAAGAAAGTAGCAACAAGAAATAAGGAGAAGATATGGAGAAACTCTCGGATTCTTATTGCTATTTCTCAAGTTTCTACGATTTCTAAGATTTCTAAGATTGCTTACAATACTTGGATACTTGGATGATCATTTACAATGGAGGCGTGCCCCTTATATAGAGGGCACGCTGATGTAAGCGCTCACATCAGCTGGTGGTATGAGCTAAGCGCTTACATCAGCATAATAGTTACCAATACTAGAGTAGGCCTATAGCCTTTACATAAGACTCCAAGGGAAGTCTTGTCCTAGGCGTAGCCTTTATATCCTAAGGCGTAGCCTTTACAAAAGACTCCAAAAGAGATCTTATCCTAAGGCGTAGCCTTTATATCCTAAGGCATAGCCTTTACAGAAGACTCCAAAAGACGTCGTTGTCATAGGCTGGTAGCTCGTCCTTTGGCTAGGCTCGTCCTCTTGCTAGGCTTTGACTTCTTATTCCGTAGCTCTAGCTACTACTGTACCGTACAACAGGATTCTACTTTCTTGTATTAGCTTCTATACTTCCAGGAAGTATAGCTACCACTGACCCGTAGCAGGCGGAGCGTGGTGGGAAGTATAGTAGCTAATACAGGAAAGTAGCATCCTGTTGTACAGTACAGTAGTAGCTAGAGCTACAGAATAAGAAGTCAAAGCCTAGCAAGAGGACGAGCCTAGCCAAAGGACGAAGCTACCAGCCTATGACAGCGACGTCTTTTGGAGTCTTCTGTAAAGGCTATGCCTTAGGATAGAAAGGCTACGCCTTAGGATAAGATATCTTTTGGAGTCTTCTGTAAAGGCTATACCTTAGGATATAAAGGCTACGCCTAGGACAAGACTTCCCTTGGAGTCTTATGTAAAGGCTATAAGCCTACTCTAGTATAGGCTACTATTATGCTGATGTAAGCGCTTAGCTCATACCACCAGCTGATGTGAGCGCTTACATCACCGTGCCCTCTATATAAGGGGCACGCCTCCATTGTAAATGATCATCAAAGAAAATCGTAAGCAATCGAAGTATCGTGTGAAATAGCAATAAGAATCCGAGAGTTTCTCCATATCTTCTCCTTATTTCTTGTTGCTACTTTCGTTCTTGAAAAGAGTTTCCGAGACCTTGAACACTTTGGCGAGCATCGCCAGCGTTAGGAAGGTCGATTTCATGGTATCAGAGCTAGCTAAAGATATGGCGGAGTAGAATCCCCAAGAGGTCAAGGTGCCAAGAGTGCGAGGTAAGGGTCGTAATTACCCAAATCCTGATTTTCACTACTGTGTTAGATTTTGTGTTAAGATTTCATAAGTGCTATCTTTTCCTTTGTGGTATGTTACGGATTAGAATTAAGCATGGTTTTACTGACTGGGTGAAGAGCTTTGTGTAAGGAAAAAGGACAGGTCCTAACTTGGCAGTGAAGGCGAGTGGCCGTGAGTAAGCCCAAGGGCACACCTGTATGATCCTGAAGCATTGCTTTAATCTAGTAAGGAATTGCCATGTTTAACCTAATACTGGAATTTATCCTTGGGAAATTATGGTAACTGTGAACTTTTTAGCCCATATGTCTGAAGCATGGGAAAAATCCATTCAGGAGGGGTATGAACGTTCCCGAACCTCTTGCCTCGAGTATCTTGACCTTGCTTTAGTAACAAAAGTTTCCACCAACCAACTAGCTCACAATTTGTCTGTTATTTACGATAAAACTTGTATTGCATCAAGAGTTAACTTAAAGAACTACATCAAGCTTGCACACAAGAGATCTCGAGGCCCGAGATTTCTCTGAAGACTTTAACAACTGCAGTCCTAGACAGCAGGCCCCTTTCAAAACAGGAGGCCCGAGAACTAGTACTCGGGGCAATGGCCCCAGGAACCAACACCCAGTTGGTTTACAAAGAGCTACCGATCCCAGTACCATCTCGGACGTGCGAAGATCAGATTCGGGGATATCGGAGGAGCCACAGGAACCTTCACATGGCTCAACAAACAACCAGGAGAATGGGAAGACTCCTGATGGGGAGAAACACCCCGCAAGACACACTAGAGCAGCAGATCGATCCTCAGGTACAATTAAAACTATCAATGCAAGAGAGAGCTGCCATAGTCCCAGCGAAGGTTCTGTACCACTCTCGGAAGGACGACGTGCATCATCGGGTGTACACACACAGATCCGAGGAGGCAATCCTCTGTGCCGACAGTGACCAGGTAGACCTCCCATTCATACAGGAGGAAAGCTACCATCTACTACGGCAAAGCGGGATGCAGTACATACACCTCGGTGTGCTGCAACTTCGACTCCAGATCCTACACCGACAGGAGGTTGGTATAATGGCTCTGGTCATCTTCCGCGACAACCGGTGGGAAGGAAACAAAGCACTACTGGCCACGATGGAGGTGGATCTAGCAAAAGGCAGTCAACCGGTATATGTGATACCAGACGTCATGATGACTGTCAAGGACTTCTACAAGCAGGTACAAGTCTCTATCCTAACTAAGGGATACGAGAACTGGCAAAGTGGTGAGTCCAATTTATTAATCACTAGAGGCATGGTAGGAAGGCTCTCGAATACCCCAAACGTAGGCTTTGCCTACGAAATTCAAGGAGTCATCGACTACCTAGTAAGCCACGGAGTACACGCCCTCCCAGGACGTAGGTACTCAGTAGAGGCGCTACAAGGGCGCAGCTGGACTATCCGGCCAACGAAGCTCTCCGCACCAACTCAACCTGAGGAGGTCATGAGCAGGAGCCTCCTTGATGGGAGCATCTCTCTGCAGTTCGGAAGCTACAAGCCGGCAGAAACGCCAAGAAGATCCTGCTACCTCCCAAGAGATGAGGAGGCATTCAATGATGAAGAGGAGCTCAGGACTCCTCATATACTGGCCATCCTGCTAAAGGAAGATGAAGAAGCGGAAGAGGAAAGTGACGACGAAAGTTACTTTCATCAGCTCTGAAAAGAGGGGTTCCCTGAAGGAGAAGGAGAGATGGAATATCCAATCAGAGCTCCAAAGTGGGATGTATATCCCGACGAGGACGAAGATCCTCCTGAAAGCAGAAGGGACATGCTTTCCCAACAACCAGATGAAGTCTGGGACACACTAGGGGAGCCTAGTGGGAGGTACGACTACTATGTCAAATACACTCCCCCGGAGTCATTCTACTATGGCCCCCCCGAACCAACTGGATGGGGAGACGAAGATGACGAGAAAGATCCTGATGAGGAGGAACCAGCCAGCATACCTTCTTAGAGGAATGAGGAAGAAGGTAACACTTGTCCCCCTCATAGTGCTACTGTTGTTGCAGCAGGCATCGAAGGGGAAGTACCGGAGATGGAGTACCCTGCCCTGCGAAAACTAGCCGAAAGGCTATCTGAGAGGTTGTAGACAAGTACACTAACCTCGGCAACATCTCCGAGCTGTCCGTACATGCCCCCCGCAAATGCTTCAATGGAACCAGGACCCCCAGGTTACCCACCAGTGGCCAACACGACTCCAGCAATATCCAGAATAACAACAGAGTCTGTGCAGCGGAACCAAGGAAGTTTCCGAAGTGGCTTCAGCAATGAAATGTGGACCCTACCGTCCACACAACAGAACGAAGGAGCCCTCTTGATAATACCCGAACAGCTCGGGCTATTTGAGGAAACATTTGCAAGATGGGAAACCATCACGAGGAACCATGTTGTCGCGCAAGGATTCACTGATGCGCGAGACAAGATTGAATACATGGAAAACCTCCTAGGGGAAACAGCCAGGCTTGCATGGGTACAATGGCGTATGCTATATGGCGCAGAATACCAAGCCATTATTGCAGCCAGAGGAGGAAGGGATGGCACTCAAAACATCCTTTCCCAGATGAGAAGGGTCTTCTCATTGGAGGATCCAGCCCAAGGTTCAACCTTAGCTCAAGACACGGCATACCGGGACGTGGAAAGACTTTCATGTACAAACATGAAAGTTATCCTTTTATACATGAATGACTACCTCAGGTTAGCTACCAAAACTGGGAGGTTGTTTATAGGCACGGAGCTATCTGAGAAGTTCTAGTTAAAAATGCTGGGAGACATTGGCCGAAGAATGAAGGCGGCCTTCGATCAGAGGTATCCTGGAGTAAACATCGGGGTGATACCCCGGATACTATTCGCCTACAAATACCTGGAGGAGCAATGCAAGGATGCCGCATTCAAAAGATCCCTTATGGATCTTTCCTTCTGCAGCAAGATCCCGATCCCAGGCTACTACACCACAGAAAAGAAGTACGGGGTCAGAAAGGCGAAGACATACAAAGGAAAGCCGCACGACACCCACGTGCGCATTGAAAGAAGGAAGCACCTTGTGCGCAATAGGCACTGCAAGTGTTACCTCTACGAAGACATGGGGCATTTCGCCAGGCAATGCCCCAATGACAGAAAGAACGTAAAGAGGGTTGCCATCTTCGAGCAACTAAATGTTCCAGATAATTATGACTTAATATCTGTGCAGGAAGGAGAGGACCAGAGTGATACAATATACAGCATCTCAGAAGGGGAGGATCCTCAGAACCTCCACAACTCCCTCCGCCCACTCATACAAAATGAAGTCATATATGTTCTACAGGAACTCGAAGAAGGATGCCAACCGCAAAAGGAAGGGTGCACTAGGCATAACAACGGGCAAAGCTCCACAACAAGTACTTCTCCCCTGGCACAAGAGGAGTACCCAGCAAAGCCCGTAGGAAAGGCGGTTCTAACCTCCGGAAGGGGCCCAGAGGTGAAACTACACTACCTCGCATTCAGGCTAGATGGAAAAACCTACCATCTTCATGACGAGGTACTACTAGCGCCCGAATCGTTATATGAAAATCCCTATGTAATTATTATCAAGGGGATTTTCCAAGACAAAGGAGGACAGGTGTCCCTCATAGGACAATGGCTGTACCGCCCAAAGGAAGCACTCGAAGAAGATGGGAGTCGAAGAGAATCCAGGGATACAAGGAAACTTTTCTATAGTTTCCATACTGAGGTAGTCCCTGCAGAAAGCGTCATGCACAATTGTGTGGTTCACTACATCCCGCAGGGTGAGCAAGTACCAAGGCGTACAGAGTACCCGGGATTCATCATACAAGAGCTCTACGACCACACCAACAGAATTCTCAAAGACATAGCATGTGCAGACTATGACAAAGAGCAGCACTCTGAAATCAAGCTGCGTATCAAGAAAATAAGGGAGCACCTGACAGGCTCCATGCAAGTCAGATGGCCAAAGGCATGCAACACAGAACCCACAGCCGGACGACGGTGGGCACCGACACCAACGCAACTGCGGATACTCAACAGCCTTTTCCGTCAAATCGACAGGCCCCCAAGAAAGAGGCAAACACATGAAGTCGACCTTCCTAACGCCGGCGATGCTCGCCGAAGTGTTCAAGGTCTCGAAAGCTCTTTTTAAGCACGAAAGTAGCAATAAGAAATAAGGAGAAGATATGGAGAAACTCTCGGATTCTTATTGCTATTTCTGGATTTCTGCGATTGCTTAAAATTTACTTGGATGATTATTTACAATGGAGGCGTGCCCCTTATATAGAGGGCACGGTGATGTAAGCGCTCTCATCAGCTGGTGGTATGAGCTAAGCGCTTACATCAGCATAATAGTAGCCTATACTAGAGTGGGCCTATAGCCTTTACATAAGACTCCAAGGGAAGTCTTGTCCTAGGCATAGCCCTCTTATCCTAAGGCGTAGCCTTTACAAAAGACTCCAAAAGAGATCTTATCCTAAGGCGTAGCCTTCATATCCTAAGGCATAGCCTTTACAGAAGACTCCAAAAGACGTCGCTTTCATAGGCTGGTAGCTCGTCCTTTGGCTAGGCTCGTCCTCTTGCTAGGCTTTGACTTCTTATTTCATAGCGTAGCGTAGCTCTAGCTGCTTCTGTACTGTACAACAGGGTTCTACTTTCCTGTATTAGCTACTATACTTCCCACCACGCTCCGCCTACTACGGGACAGTGGTAGCTATACTTCCCACCATGCTCCGCCTGCTACGGGACAGTGGTAGGTATTGCCTGCTCCTGCTTGACTCGTGTTCTCTTGTTCATGAACCAGTTGTGCGTAGTGCACCCGTCCTTTTGCGGTTGGCATCCTTCTTCGAGTTCCTGCTGGACATATATGACTTCATTTTGTACGAGTGGGCGGAGGGAGTTGTGGAGGTTCTGAGGATCCTCCCCTTCTGAGATGCTGTATATTGCATCACTCTGGTCCTCTCCTTCCTGCACAGATATTAAGTCATAATTATCTGGAACATTGAGTTGCTCGAAGATGGCAACCCTTTTTATGTTCTTTCTGTCATTGGGGCATTCTCTGGCGAAATGCCCCATGTCTCCGCAGAGGTAGCACTTGCAGCGCCTGTTGCGCACAAGGTGCTTCCTTCTCTCAATGCGCACGTGGGTGTCGTGCGGCTTTCCTTTGTATGTCTTCACCTTTCTGACCCCGTACTTCTTTTCTATGGTGTAGTAGCCTGGGATCGGGATCTTGCTGCAGAAGGAAAGATCCTTGAGGGATCTTTTGAATGCGGCATCTTTGCATTCCTCCTCCAGGTATTTGTAGGCGAATAGTATCCTGGGTATCACCCCGATGTTTACTCCAGGATACCTCTGATCGAAGGCCGCCTTCATTCTTTGGCCAATGTCTCCTGGCATTTTTAACCAGAACTTCTCGGATAGCTCCGTGCCTATAAACAACCTTCCAGTTTTGGTAGCTAACCTGAGGTAGTCATTCATGTATAAAAGGATATCTTTCATGTTTGTACATGAAAGTCTTTCCAAGTCCCGGTATGCCGTGTCTTGAGCCAAGGTTGAACCTTGGGCTGGATCTTCCAATGAGAAGACCCTTCTCATCTGGGAAATGATGTTTTGAGTGCCATCCCTTCCTCCTCCGGCTGCAATAATGGCTTGGTATTCTGCGCCATATAGCATACGCCATTGTACCCATGCAAGCCTGGCTATTTCTCCTAGGAGGTTTTCCATGTATTCAATCTTGTCTCGTGCATCAGTGAATCCTTGCGCGGCAACATGGTTCCTCGTGATGGTTTCCCATCTTGCAAATATTTCCTAAAATAGCCTGAGCTGTTCGGGTATTATCAAGAGGGCTCCTTCATTCTGCTGTGGTCCTGGTTCCATTGAAGCATCTGTGGGGGGCCGTGAGTGAAGGCGAGTGAAGGCGAGTGGCCGTGAGTAAGCCCAAGGGCACACCTGTATGATCCTGAAGCATTGCTTTAATCTAGTAAGGAATTGCCATGTTTAACCTAATACTAGAATTTATCCTTTGGAAATTGTGGTAACTGTGAACTTTTAGCCCATATGTCTGAAGCATGGGAAAAAAAATCCATTCAGGAGGGGTATGAACGTTCCCGAACCTCTAGCCTTGAGTATCTTGACCTTGCTTTAGTAACAAAAGTTTCCACCAACCAACTAGCTCACAATTTGTCTGTTATTTATGACAAAACCTGTATTGCATCAAGAGTTAACTTAAAGAATTTAAAACAACTCTTTGAACTACATCAAGCTTGCACCAGGAGATCTCGAGGCTCGAGATTTCTCTGAAGACTTTAACAACTGCAGTCCTAGACAGCAGGCCCCTTTCAAAACAGGAGGCCGAGGACTAGTACTTGAGGCGTTCAGGCAACAACCCCAGCAAAGAGAACCAGGCGACAGCCTTGAACGGCTGGACAAGCTTCTCCAACAGCACGAGAGGCGCACGCGAAGGCCTCAGGAGGCACGAGGCAAACTAAGGGTCTTTCGGGATCCTTATCAGATACTAGCTGAGGAAGTGCAAAAGCTTGAAGGCTGATGGCTTACTACCTGCCTACCCCACGGGAAGACTACTACAATTGGTGTTATCAGGACCAGCAAAGCTACCAACAACATTATGAGAACGAGGCTCCGGAGGAGGAGTACTTCACTAGAGGAGACAATTACCCTCTAACCTCTTCTTATTACAGGCCTTCTTACAGCACCAACTATGTGGAGATCCCTTTTAATGCGCAGTATCTACAAGAACTGCAAGAAGCACAACGCAAAAAGGACCGTCACTCCTCTTTATCAACCCAAAGTCTGCACAGCTCCCTCGACCCACCTGAGCAGGAGAAAGCAGTTTGTGTTCTGGGAGAACTAGAAGGAGGGTATTGCTCTCAGGTAACGCTGCCTTACTTCCAAGGAAACTATTCTCATTCTTGGCAGCATAACGACTTCGTGCAGCCACGAGAAGAAAAGTGCGTGTGCTGCAAGATCCAAACAATGCAGCGGGCAAGGATTCATTGCCCCAAATGCAAGGTTACTGCCTGTAACCTATGTGGACCCTATTACTTTAAAACAGCGGTCCCAGTTACACCAACTCCACCAGAACCATTCCCCAACAAGAGGCTGATGCAAGAAAGGTGTGAAGGGGAAATTGAACGGCTGGAGAAGGAGGTGGGCTACTACAAAGAAAGAGTCAAGGAATTAGAGCTAGGCGCAAGCCTGCAAAAGGACTCAGAGAAGTTTAAAGAAAAGGAAGCAGAAGCAAGCGAGGAACTGGAGTGCACCAGTATCCTACTACAGGAAAGTGTCTACAAGACAACAACTGAAGGAGAGGCTCAACCGAAGCCTGGACCAAAAATAGGAAAGAATATGCTCTACAACATGAATGTTGAACTTGAAATACCTAACATTCCCAGGTTCCAAGTCAGAGCCATACTAGACACAGGAGCAACAACCTGCTGTATTGATGAAGCCTCAGTACCACCCGAAGCACTGGAAAAAAATAGCTTCGTGGTACAATTCAGCGGGATAAACTCAAAGAAATCGGCGGACAAAAAGCTAAAGGGTGGAAGGATGCACATTGGGGATAACAGCTTCAAGATCCCCTACACTTACAGCTTCAAAATAGAGCTAGGTGATGGCATCCAGATGATAATTGGATGCAACTTTATAAAAGCCATGCAAGGAGGAGTTCGGATAGAAGGTAACATCGTAACCTTCTATAAAAATTTAACTGTTATCAGTACTACTCCTACAGCATTGGTGGCCGCCGCCGTAGAAGAGTTGGAGCTGGAGGAAGAAGAGTTATTGACATCCAGCAATCAGTATACTACAATACAGGGCTCAGCAGGGAGTCCTTCCTCCAAAAATTTCAACCAGTAATAACAAGGCTGAAGGAAGCAGGGTTTATTGGCGAAAACCCGTTAAAACACTGGGCAAAGAACAAAGTGGTGTGCCATCTGGATATCAAAAATCCAGACTTTGTTATAGAAGATCATCCTATGAAACATGTCACCCCACAACTGCAGGACACCTTCAAAAGGCACGTAGAAGCCCTACTGACCATGGGAGTCATCCGGCCAAGTAGAAGTCGGCACAGAACAACGGCCTTCATCGTAAGGTCAGGAACAATCGTCGACCCGACTACAGGCAAAGAGGAAAAAGGAAAAGAGAGAATGGTCTTCAACTACAAGCGTCTGAATGACCTTACGAACAAAGACCAATACAGCCTCCCAGGGATCAATACTATCCTAAGGAGGGTAAGCCACAGCAAGGTCTACTCCAAGTTTGACCTGAAAAGTGGTTTCCATCAGGTGGCCATGCACCCGGACTCTATTGAATGGACCACATTCTGGGTCCCCTCTGGCCTATACGAATGGTTGGTCATGCCGTTCGGCCTGAAAAATGCCCCAGCCGTATTCCAACGAAAAATGGACCATTGCTTCAAAGGTACAGAAAACTTTATTGCCGTCTATATTGACGATATCCTTGTTTTCTCACAGACAGAAGCAGAGCATGCCAAGCACCTGAACATCATGCTCGATATTTGTGAGGAGCATGGGCTCGTCCTGAGTCCTACAAAAATGAAGGTAGCGGTAACAGAAGTGGAGTTCCTAGGTGCCATCATCGGGAACCAAAGGATCCGGCTGCAGCCTCACGTAATCAAGAAAATCACGGAGGTACAAAATAAATCACTCATGACCAAGAAGGGGCTTCGTTCCTGGTTAGGCGTCCTCAATTATGCCAGGAATTACATTCCCAACTTGGGAAGGCGCCTCAGCCCACTGTATGCAAAAACCAGCCCAACTGGAGAAAAGAAAATGAACCAACAGGATTGGGCTCTAGTGGGCCAGATTAAAAAATTAGTCCAGCAACTACCGGACTTGGAAGTACCCCCTACAGAGAGCTACATCCTTCTAGAAACAGATGGCTGCATGGAAGGATGGGGGGGCATCTGCAAATGGAAGCCGCAGAAAGATGATCCGAAATCCGCAGAACATGTGTGTGCTTACGCAAGCGGGAAATTTAACCCCATCAAATCCACCATCGATGCGGAGATCTATGCGGTAATGAACTCACTGGAAGCACTAAAGATCTACTACTTGGATAGAAAGGAACTAACGATTCGGACCGACTGCCAATCTATAATTAGCTTCTTCAACAAGTCTCCGAATCACAAGCCTTCCAGGATACGCTGGATCGCCTTTACAGACTATATTACTGGGATAGGGATCCCGGTACACTTCGAACACATCGAGGGCAAGGATAATCAGCTCGCTGACTCCTTGTCACGATTACTTTCTTCTCTAGTCTGTGCAGGATGGCCAGTAGAAGAAGACCTTGGAACTCTAGAGCTCGTGGCCACAGCAATTCAAGAAGTCCAAGCAGCCCCAGCACACAAGGAGTGGCAGCACCTAGCCGAGATGCTACTACAACTGCAGGGTTCCTTGCAAATGAGCAGGATATCCGTGCAGCAGCAGCAACAGCAATCACAGCACTTCGACAACTGTGTAATCTCCACACCAGCAAGCTATGGGAGTGCGAACGACTCAGCTACCAAGATCACTTTTCGGCCACCTGGTACCCTACAATGGCCGAGATAGACCAGCAGCTCCAGAATACCCTCTGACTAGTCCAAGACACCATTTCCAGGACCAGCCTCTTTTCACTCTCTCAGACGCACACGGAGCATGGTGGGAAGCATAACTGGCCAAAGAAGACGGCACCCCACTGTACAAAGCCACTGTCCCGTAGCAGGCGGAGCGTGGTGGGAAGTATAGTAGCTAATACAGGAAAGTAGAATCCTGTTGTACAGTACGTAGCAGCTATAGCTACGAAATAAGAAGTCAAAGCCTAAGCAAGAGGACGAGCCTAGCCAAAGGACGAGCTACCAGCCTATGAAAGCGACGTCTTTTGGAGTCTTCTGTAAAGGCTATGCCTTAGGATATAAGGTATACGCGCTTAGGATCAGATCTCTTTTTGGAGTCTTTTTGTAAAGGCTACGCCTTAGGAGAAGAGGGCTAGCCGAGGACAAGATTCCCGTGGGGTCTTATGTAAAGCTATAGGCCTACTCGAGTAAATAGGCGACTATTATGTATGATGTAGCGCTTAGCTCATCCACAAAGCTGATGTGAGCGCTTACGATCACCGTGCCCTATGTATAAGGAGGCACGCCTCTATTGTAAAGGAACCATCTTAGATCGCAGAAACTTGAGAAATAGCAATAAAAGCCGAGAGTTTCTCATATCTTCTCCTTAGTTTTTCTTTTTTTGCTACTTTCTTTCTTGAAAGAGCTTCCGGAGAACTCGAACCACTCGGCGAGCTCGCCGGCGTTAGGAAGGACCGCCGAACCGTTCGAGGTCTCGGAAGCTCTTTTCAAGAACGAAAGTAGCAATAAAAAATAAGGAGAAGATATGGAGAAACACTCGGATTCTTATTGCTATTTCACAGAATACTTCGATTGCTTACGATACTTGTGATACTTGGATGATTTACAATGGAGGCGTGCCCCTTATATAGAGGGCACGGTGATGTAAGCGCTCACATCCTGGTGGTATGAGCTAAGCGCTACATCAGCATAATAGTAACCTATACTATAGTAAGGCCTAAGGAACCTTTACATAAGACACAAGGGAAGTCTTGTCCTAGGCATAGCCTTCTTAATCCTAAGGCGTAGCATTACAAAGACTCCAAAAGAGATCTTTATCCTAAAGGCGTAGCCGTTATATCCTAAGGCATAGCCGTTACAGAAACTCCCAAAAGACGTCACTGTCATAGTCGGGTAGCTCGTCTTGGCTTCAGGCGCTCGTCCTCGGGTTGCTAGGCTTTGACTTCTTATTCCGTAGCTCTAGCTCCTACGGTACTGTACAACAGGATTCTACTTTCCTGTATTAGCTACTATACTTCCCACCATGCTCCGCCTGCTACGGGATAGTGGTAGCTATACTTCTTCCTAACGCCGGTGATGCTCGCCGAAGTGTTCGAGGTCTCGGAAGCTCTTTTCAAGAAAGAAAGTAGCAACAAGAAAAAAGGAGAAGATATGGAGAAACTCTCAGATTCTTATTGCTATTTCTCAAGTTTCTGCGATTTCTAAGATGATCATTTACAATGGAGGCGTGCCCCTTATATAGAGGGCACAGTGATGTAAGTGCTCACATCAGCTGGTGGTATGAGCTAAGCGCTTACATCAGCATAGTAGTAGCCTATACTTGAGTAGGCCTATAGCCTTTACATAAGACTCCAAGGGAAGTCTTGTCCTAGGCATAGCCCTCTTATCCTAAGGCGTAGCCTTTACAAAAGACTCCAAAAGATATCTTATCCTAAGGCGTAGCCTTTATATCCTAAGGCATAGCCTTTACAGATGACTCCAAAAGACGTCGCTGTCATAGGCTGGTAGCTCGTCCTTTGGCTAGGCTCGTCCTCTTGCTAGGCTTTGACTTTTTATTCCGTAGCTTTAGCTGCTACGGTACTGTACAGCAGGGTTCTACTTTTCTGTATTAGCTACTATACTTCAAATCTCAGAAATCGCAGAAATCCAAAAATAGCAATAAGAATCCGAGAGTTTCTCCATATCTCCTCCTTATTTCTTGTTGCTACTTTCGTTCTTGAAAAGAGCTTCTGAGACCTTGAACACTTGGGCGAGTATCGCCGGCGTTAGGAAGGTCGATTTCATGGTATCGGAGCTAGCTAAAGATATGGCAGAGTAGAACCCCCAAGAGGTCAAGGTGCCAAGAGTGCGAGGTAAGGGTCGTAATTACCCAAATCCTGATTTACACTACTGTGTTCAGATTTTGTGTTAAGATTTCATAAGTGCTATCTTTTTCTTTGTGGTAATTTGCGGATTAGAATTAAGCATGGTTTTTACTGACTGGGTGAAGAGCTGTGTGTAAGGAAAAAGGACAGGTCCTAACTTGGCAGTGAAGGCGAGTGGCCGTGAGTAAGCCCAAGGGCACACCTGTATGATCCTGAAGCATTGCTTTAATCTAGTAAGGAATTGTCATGTTTAACCTAATACTGAAATTTATCCTTGGGAAATTGTGGTAACTGTGAACTTTTAGCCCATATGTCTGAAGCATGGGAAAAATCCATTCAGGAGGGGTATGAACGTTCCCAAACCTCTAGCCTTGAGTATCTTGACCTTGCTTTAGTAACAAAAGTTTCCACCAACCAACTAGCTCACAACTTGTCTGTTATTTACGACAAAACCTGTATTGCATCAAGAGTTAACTTAAGGAACTTAAAACAACTCTTCAAACTGCATCAAGCTTGCACACAGGAGATCTCGAGACTCAAGATTTCTCTGAGAACTTAAACAACTGCAGTCCTACACAGCAGGCCCCTTTTCAAAACAGGAGGCCCGAGAACTAGTACTCGGGGCAATGGCCCCAGGAACCAACACCCAGTTGGTTTACAAAGAGCTACCGATCCCAGTACCATCTCTGATGTGCAAAGATCAGATTCGGGGATACCGGAGGAGCCACAGGCACCTTCATACGGCTCAACAAACAACCAGGAGAATGGGTAGACTCCTGATGGGGAGAAATACCCCGCAAGACACACTAGAACAGCAGATCGATCCTCAGGTACAATTAAAACTATCAATGCAGGAGAGAGCTGCCATAGTCCCAGCGGAGGTTCTGTACCACTCCCGGAAGGACGACGTGCACCATCGGGTGTACACACACAGATCAGAGGAGGCAATCCTCTGTGTCGACAGTGACCAGGTAGACCTCCCATTCATACAGGAGGAAAGCTACCATCAACTACGGCAAAGCGGGATGCAGTACATACACCTCGGTGTGCTGCAACTTCGACTCCAGATCCTACACCGACAGGAGGTTGGTACAATGGCTCTGGTCGTCTTTCGCGACAACCGGTGGGAAGAAAACAAAGCACTACTGGCCACGATGGAGGTGGATCTAGCAAAAGGCAGTCAACTGGTATACGTGATACCAGACGTCATGATGATTGTCAAGGACTTCTACAAGCACGTACAAGTCTCTCTCCTAACTAAGGGATACGAGAACTGGGAAAGTGGTGAGTCCAATTTATTAATCACTAGAGGCATGGTAGGAAGGCTCTCGAATACCCCAAACGTAGGCTTTGCCTACGAAATTCAAGGAGTCGTCGACTACCTAGCAAGCCACGGAGTACACGCCCTCCCAGGACGTAGGTACTCAGCAGAGGCGCTACAAGGGCGCAGCTGGACTGT
The DNA here is from genome assembly GCA_005019695.1 of Trichopus zeylanicus subsp. travancoricus. Taxonomy (NCBI): domain Eukaryota; kingdom Viridiplantae; phylum Streptophyta; class Magnoliopsida; order Dioscoreales; family Dioscoreaceae; genus Trichopus; species Trichopus zeylanicus. The sequence goes on from RXID01017341.1 coordinate 28,922, forward strand.
CTGGCCAACGAAGCTCTCCGCACCAACTCAACCTGAGGAGGTCATGAGCAGGAGCCTCCTTGATGGGAGCATCTCTCTGCGGTTCGGAAGCTACAAGCCGAT
>RXID01017342.1:0-10108 GCA_005019695.1 Trichopus zeylanicus subsp. travancoricus
AGTTTAAAAAATCTGTCTTGAAGTTCCCTTTACAGGTATCCGGTTTAAGGTCTATAACTTCAAAATACTTGGTCTTGGCAAGCCAGGTCATCAGTTTTACCTATGCTATTATACCAGGTGAACTTTTTATGAACCAGTTATTGTTGTAATTGGAGCCAGGCACTTGATTTTCTTAGCCTGTTAATTGGTTGTGCAGCACCAAGTGTTGTAATTTTTTATTTCTTATCAACGTTAATTAGTTAGTTTGTTTTCTAAATCATTTTAATCTGGAATAAAATTTTCTGAACCTATGGAACTAATTGGAGTTATAGAGAATTTCATGGTTGGATTGTGTGGTTTGGCTAGCATGGTGTGACCTGCCTGAAATTCAGCTTGGGTAAAACTAGATTCTGCTCGGGCTTTAGTGCCACAGGCTACTGTGGACCCAGAAACCAGTTTGGGTTGTATTTCAAGCTAGTAATATACAGCCAAAGAAATTCATGAAGATAGGCCAGGCTCTGGCCAATAAACCATGCTTGATTTAAGCCTGGAATAGGAGACTCTGGGGATGTGGTTCAGATCTTCCCTGTGACCAATTTTCATTCCTATATATCGGTAAATATGTGAGACAGTCTTGTTGGCTTTTAATATTGTGTTAATTTTGTAAAATGTGGAGGAAAATTGAAGCTGCCTACAGTGATCTATATTTACTTCTGGAACATATGTCAAGATTGCTCCTAGTGGTAGAAAATTTTGTTCTTTGTCAGACAGGAACTATTTTCTTTAATTTATTATCGCAATTGTTTTTTCAACTATTTGCATGCATTTGAGTTATGTTCCTGCTGCTTTTTTTACTTTACGAAAAGATGCTATTTCTGGTTGAATCTTATCATCCTTTTCTTCTAGAATTCAAACTACTTTCATATTGATTACTGTTAATTATATATGCCAGTGATATTACTTCATATGCCATTTAGCTGAAATTCTCTTCTATAATAGGATTGTGCAGGCTGAATTCACTTTTTCTTTCTGCAGAAATACAGATATTCAGCAGTTGCTTTTTTTCAGGGTACCAGAGTCCCATAAAAAGGTTTTACTGACTGAGTTTTGATAAAGTAGTTCAGGTTTGTTTATTTTTTTGGTCAAGTGGTAGTTATATGGTTTTCTTCTTTCAATGCAAGAATTCAGATACTACTCATTCTCTGTTAGACAATCTTTGGTTTTGATTATTTGGATTATTATCAAGGATGAATTGCATGTGCTGGTGGCAGCAGTGGTGGTATTAATAGTGGGAGTGATGGAGGCTGAGCGGGAATGTTTTCAATTGTAGCAGTTGTGGTGCAAATGTTAGTGATTGGGGTCGCAGCAATGACTTCGGTTGCAATGATGGTACCAACAATTGGCGTGGATGGCAGTGCCAGAGTTGCTGGTGGCAATAATTTAATAGCAATTAGTGTTTTCAGCAGTTTTGAGTCAAAGAAGAAGAAGAAGAAGAAGAATAAGAAGTGTAGTATGATCTACGCCAAATTTAGGTTTTGAGTCAAAGAAGAAGAAGAAGAAGAAGAAGAAGAAGAAGAAGAGCAGAAGGAGAGGAAGAAGAAGAAGAAGAAGAAGAAGAAGAAGAAGAAGAAGAAGAAGAAGAAGAAGAAGAAGAAGAAGAAGAAGAAGAAGAAGGAGAAGGAGAACGAGAACGAGAACCAAAAGAAGAAAAAGAACCAGAAGCAAAAGAAGAAGAAGAACCAGAAGAAGAAGAAGAAGGAGAAGGAGAAGGAGAAGGAGAAGAAGAAGTGGAAGAAGAAGAAGAAGAAGAAGGAGATGGAGAAGCAGAAGGATAATGAGAAGCAGAAAGAGAAGGAGAAGCAGAAGCAGAAGCAGAAGGAGAAGAAGAAGGAGGAGAAGTAGAAGGAGAAGGAGGAGTAGAAGAAAGAAAAAGAAGAAGAAGAAAAAGACGACGAAGAAGAAGAAGTAGATGGAGAAGGACAATCAGAAGCCGAAGAAGAGGCAAAAGTAGAAGAAGAAGTAGAAGCAGAAGAGGAAGAATAAGGAGAAGGAGAAGAAGACGAAGAAGAAGAAGAAGGAGAAGGAGAAGAAGAGGGAGAAGAAGAGGGAGAAGAAGAAGGAGAAGGAAAAGGAGAAGGAGAAGGAGAAGGAGAAGAAGATGAAGAAGGAGTAGAAGAAGAAGAAGGAGAAGGAGACGGGGAAGAAGAAGCAGAAGTTGAAGAATAAGAAGAAGAAGAAGAAGAAGAAGAAGGATGAGGAGGAGGAGGAGAAAAAGGAAGAAGAAGAAGAAGAAGAAAAAGCAGAAGAAGAAGAAGACGGAGAAGAAGAAGAAGGAGAAGAAGATACAAGATGGCTGCATTGCGAACTGACAAAGTATGCTAGTCTATGGTGGGAAAACTTAAAGCTCAAAGAAATGTGATGGCAAGCATGGCATAAAGGGCATTTGATGTAGAAATGTTTCATTCCAGATAACTACAAGCAAGATCTATATTTGAAGGGCTGAAGCAACATAATCTAAATGCTAAAGATTATATTCAAGAAATTGAGACTCTAACGCTGAGGTGCAATTTGAATGAACCACAAGAGCAGACTTGCACGGTTTCTTGGGAGACTGAACAAAGAAATTTTCAATGTGGTGGAGTTGTAGCACTTCTCTTCCCTTCAAGTTTTCATTAAGCTGGCTACCGAGGTAGAGAAACAAATCAAGTTGTCAAAAAGATCCTCTTTTAGAATTGATGACAACTCTAACAAGGGAGGTTCTTCAAAGGGTGAGTCCTCTTAAGTCAAAGGAAGAAAAGGAGCAGGAGGGTGCCTCTCAACTTCAAAAGAAGAACAACCAGATCAAGCTCTTCAAATGTCTCGGTCATGGCCACATTGCTTCAGAATGCTCCAACTGAAAGGTGATGGCTATAGAAGAATTTGCTAATGAAAACTCTGACCATGAAGAAGAAATTCTGAAGAATGAGAGAATGAACCAAACAGTGACTGATGAAGGCAAAATGCTTGTGACCTTCAAATATGCAGGTTAATTGTGTGATGAAGAGCAAACACAAAATATTTTTCAAACCAGAAAAACTAAGTTGTTCAAGTTGTTCCTTATACTAAATGCACCTAGAGAGGTGCAGCCGAGAAACTGGGGACCTTCTGAAGCACAGGATAGGGAATTGAGAGATAGAGAGGCGTGATATAGGCATCATGTTCCATTTGTTGGAGTGTGAGATTGTGTCATGCCTTCTGCTCCTAGTGAAAGAGGGGAGTTGGGTCAGCCTTTCTTCTTCAAGCTCTTCCTCACCGTCAAACTACTTATATCTGTACAATGAATCACTTCACTTTCCCTCCTCTCCTTCCCACAACTGAACTCAAACCTGGCCTTCGAAAAGCAAGAAAGAGCTTCAAGAATTGTGTAGATAATGAACCAACCCAGGGACCAAAAAGGAGAAATGATCAGAATGATTTATGAAAGAAAGAGAATAGTGGCCCCTTTCACCCAGGGGACATCATTTAGTCTCACAAAAGCTGAGGGTTAGGGCTTAAGCAGTCAGATGAGAAATGGCAGTCAAAAGTGGAGTATGACCTGAGACTAGCCCTAAAAGGAGTGGATTGACCAAAACTGTTTCCAACTTACTCAAGGAATGAGAGTGTGGGTGAACAGTTGAAGCTCTGATCCTTCGCGACTACGTTGATTTGCTAAATTGACTGCAAACCTGTGCCTACAAATGAGCCTATGCATCTTCACACATACACTCCCCAAAAGGCATCAAATTTTGGCAACTGTGATAGAGACCAGATTATGTGCTGAGATATGTATTCTAGTTGAAATTCATTTTTACAGATGCAAAAGATTGAATTATGTGGAATGAATTTAAGGGCAGGTATCGACTGTGATGTCAATATGGTTGATCTTCTCATCACACAGAAGCTATCAGAATGATGATAGTGGTTTCTGGTGAATGATAAGATGTCAGCATATGAAATTTAGCCCAGGGAACCTATTATTGTTGCCAATGTGCCTTTTTTCATTGCACCCTTCATTTATAGATTATTTCCTTTTCATTGGATTCTACCTGACTATCATGCCATTTCTTGTTTTTGTAACTTGGAGTGCACTCATTTTTTAGTCAACTTTAGATGTTATTCTGAAACAATTTTCGGAGTTGTCTTACAAGTTTTTTTGCTTGTCAGTTCTGACAAAAGGGAATTAATTGTAGTGCTGATGAATTGCGAGAAAATACAGAAGCCTCGGTAGCTGCTTGTAATGCTGCTCATCCGAGATGGGCTAAACTTCTCAGTGTTCACCATCTTCTTCACCCTAAATTAAAGATTCAAGAATTTCTGAGTATCTATAACATTACCATGGCTTTTATAGTGGCTACTGAAAAGGCGGTTTCTTCTTCTTCGTGCTTATGTTTATTAGTATCCTAAGCTTATACTAAATAAGGTTCATTTCAAAATATTGGTGGCAGGTTAGGGTACAGTATCCGTGGATCTCTACAAGTACAATCATAGTCATTCCTTCAAAATCAGCACAAATCGCGAGTAAGTTTGTTGTAACATGGTAATTTCTGTGACATGTTAAGAATGACCTACATTTTGCTGAACCATGAGGGTTGTATTTTCAGATGACAAAGATTAAGGCAGTTCTTGACCGAGAGACATGGGTTTCAGAAGTCCCTGAAGAATTTCAGTCCATTTTTGTGTCTTTTTCTTCATCCACAAATTGACATTGAGCTCATACTAGACAATTAAACTTCATCATCACCTGATTATCAGAATCCCACTTCTCACCATTTTTCTGATGCAAATGAATCTGTTCCACACGATCCAAATCATGTTGGGCAAGTTTCGACTGAGTCAGGAACTCTACCAGTTCAAGAAACAAAAGCTGAACTTCCACCTTCTGCCCGGAATGAGCATATCAACCAGAATCAACCTGCTAAATCTACTTCTCGAACTCTTGTACATGTAGGCATTGGTTATCACATGGTAACTGGTTAGTTTTCCCTTTATGAGGAGAAACTCTGGTGTTGCTATTGCACCTTCGATATTTTTTGCTGGGCATTCTTGATCGTGATTCTTGTGGCGAACTCTTATCTTTGACATTAGCAGTCCTTCTACCAAAACATTGAGTTCATAAATTCATCCTGCCTTTTGTACCTTGATGTCGATTATTTATGTTAATACTTCAGCTTTTTTTTTTGTGCTTTTTCTTGAGGTGCACTTCAACTTGAAATTCACATTTGTGTCTTTTTCAGTGGGTTAATCTTGCTGAAGATGTTGTCTGACTATTTGGACATTAGAAAATGGTTGCCAGTCTTAGCTCCTGAAGTAGGCCAATGTGTTGCTGAGATATTGAAACTTTTCAACACCAGAACTTGTCAGCTTGTTCTTGGTGCTGGCACAATGCTAGGTAAACTGTTTAATGATTTTAAGTTCTTTTACAGAAAATGTTCTTGGTGTTTCTGTAATGAAAATCAATCTATGTATTCATATGATTTGGTAACAAACATTATGATTGATAGTGTTGGACAGAAATTTACCTGTCTGATAACAGATGGCAAGGGAAGAGTTAAAAAAATCTGTCTTGAAGTTCCCTTTACAGGTATCAGGTTTAAGGTCTACAACTTGAAAATACTTGGCCTTGGCAAGCCAGGTCATCAGTTTTACCTATGCTATTATACCAGGTGAACTTTTTATGAACCAGTTATGGTTGTAATTGGAGTCAGACACTTGATTTTCTTAGCCTGTTAATTGGTTGTGCAGCACCAAGTGTTGTAATTTTTTATTTCTTATCAACGTTAATTAGTTAGTTAGTTAGTTTTCTAAATCATTTTATTCTGGAATAAAATTTTCTGAACTTATGGAACTAATTGGGAGTTTCATGGTTGGATTGTGTGGTTTGGCTAGCGTGGTGTGACCTGCCTGAAATTCAGCTTGGGTAAAACCAGATTCTGCTCGGGCTTTAGTGCCATATAGGCTACTGTGGACCCAGAAACCAGTTTGGGTTGTATTTCAAGCTAGTAATATACAGCCAAAGAAATTCATGAAGATAGGCCAGGCTCTGGCCAATAAACCATGCTTGATTTAAGCCTGGAATAGGAGACTTTGGGGATGTGGTTCAGATCTTCCCGGTGACCAATTTTCATTCCTATATATCGGTAAATATGTGAGGCAGTCTTGTTGGCTTTTAATATTGTGTTAATTTTGTAAAATGTGGAGGAAAATTGAAGCTGCCTCCAGTGATCTATATTTACTTTGTCAAGACTGCTTCTAGTGGTAGAAAATTTTGTTCTTTGTCAGACAGGAACTATTTTTTTTAATTTATTATCGCACTTGTTTTTTCAACTATTTGCATGCATTTGAGTTATGTTCCTGCTGCTTTTTTTAGTTTATGAAAAGATGCTATTTCTGGTTGAATCTTATCATCCTTTTCTTCTAGAATTCAAACTACTTTCATATTGATTATTGTTAATTATATATGCCAGTGATATTACTTCATATGCCATTTAGCTGAAATTCTCTTCTATAATAGGATTGTGCAGGCTGAATTCACTTTTTCTTTCTGCAGAAATACAGATATTCAGCGGTTGCTTTTTTTTAGGGTACCAGAGTCCCAGAAAAAGGTTTTACTGACTGAGTTTTGATAAAGTAGTTCAGATTTGTTTATTTTTTTGGTCAAGTGGTAGTTAGAAAATCTTTGGTTTTGATTATTTGGATTATTATCAAGGATGAATTGCATGTGCTGGTGGCAGCAGTGGTGGTATTAATAGTGGGAGTGATGGAGGCTGAGCGGAAGTGTTGTCAATTGTAGCAGTTGTGGTGCAAATGTTGGTGATTGGGGTCGCAGCATTGACTTTGGTTGCAATGATGGTACCAACAATTGGCGTGGATGGCAGTGCCAGAGTTGCTAGTGGCAATAATTTGATAGCAATTATTGTTTTCAGGAGTTTTCAGTTGCTGGTGGCAATAATTTGATAGCAATTAGTGTTTTCAGCAGTTTTGAGTTGATTTCATCTCAGAAATCCTGTAGTAAGAAGAAGAAGAAGAAGAAGATACAAAATGGCTGCATTGCGAAATGACAAAGTATGCTAGTCTATGGTGGGAAAACTTAAAGCTCAAAGAAATGTGATGGCAAGCATGGCATAAAGGTCTGGGCCAAAATGAAGCATTTGATGTAGAAATGTGTCGTTCCAGAAAACTACAAGGAAGATCTATATTTGAAGGGCTGAAGCAACATAATCTAAATGCTGAAAATTATATTTCATGAAATTGAGACTCTAACGCTGAGGTGCAATTTGAATGAACCACAAGAGCAGACTTGCACGGTTTCTTGGGAGACTGAACAAAGAAATTGTCAATGTGGTGGAGTTGTAGCACTTCTCTTCCCTTCAAGTTGTCATTAAGTGACGTAGCAACAAGCGTGGTAGACGAGGAAAACACCGTTGCCTCTGTTAAGAACTCCTTGAATCCACAAGGAAGAGAGAAAATTCACTAAAGTAGAACTTTATTGAGAATAAAAGCTGTTCTCCCGTCCATAGGGCTCAAGGCCTATTTACACAAATATCAGAAGTCCAATTTGAGTAAGTTTCTAGCTTCCCAAGTCCTAAACTGAATACAACTCAGCTTGAACCCATTAATTGGGTTGATAGAAGTTCTAAATAAGTTAACCTATGAAAATAAAATCCTAAATAAGGATTCATCCTTCCCAAGTCCTAAATTGAATAGGATTCAGCCCAAAATTAGTCTTGGATTAGTGGAATCCGAAAATAAGACCTAAGACATCATAATGAAGAGAATTTAAACATAGAAAGGTACTAAGTAAGGTAAATCCTAAGTTTAAATAAAGGAGTGAATCAAATCATTTGTCATGGCCCCTTGACTTTTGAATTAGCTCCTTTTGATATTTCTGAACTTCCTTTGAGCGTCCTACATAGTGTCCCCTTCTTGTAAAGAACTCGTCCTCGAGTTATTTTGTTGTAACTTGCAGTCCTCAGGTGCATGGTAGTCAAACAAATCTTGAATATTAAAAGTGTTTGAGATTCCCAAATCCTTCGAGAGGTCGATGACATAGGCATTGCTGATTGCTGTTTATCTTTTTTAGTATCTTCAGTGGCCCAATTTTCTTTTGTTTCAGTTTGTTGTAAGTTCTAGCTGGAAACCGTTCCTTCCTCAAGTGCACCATCACCAGATCTCCTTCTTGAAACTCTTTTGGATGCTTATGAATGTCCGCTTTAATTTTGTATTTGGCATTGGATTCTTCTAATTTCTTCTTTACCTCAGTATGCACTTCAATAATTCTCTCCACCATATTGTCTGCAGCTATGCTTGTTCCTGGCAATTTGGGCAACACCACCAAATCCAGCGGGTGCTTTGGGGTTCTTCCATTGACAATTTCAAATGGTGATTTTCCTGTGGACCTGTTCTTCATGTTATTGAAAGCGAATTCAGCTTGTGCGAGTGCATAATCCCACTGCTTTGGTTTGTCTCTTGCAAGACACCGAATGATGTTTACAAGTATTCGATTCACCACTTCAGTTTGTCCATCCGTTTGTGGATGATAAGCACTGCTAAATTGTAGAGACGTATCAAATCGCCTTCACAATGTCTTCCAAAAGTGACTTAGAACTTTTGTGTCACGATCAGAAGTGATAGTCCTTGGCACTCCATGTAGCCTTACAATCTCTTGAGAGAATAGATTATCCACCCTTGTTGCATCTGCTGTCTTCTTACATGGAATGAAGTGTGCCATCTTGGAAAATCTGTCGACAACAACAAATACTAATCTAAGCCTCGTTGAGTCCTGGGGAGGCCCAAAACAAAATCCATCAATAGATCCTCCCATGGGGCATTTGGCACAGGCAATGGGGTATAAAGGCCAGTGTTTTGAGAGCTTCCTTTGGCTGTTTGGCATACATAGCACCTTTGTACAAAACGACCGACATCCCTCTTAAGTTGTGGCCAGTAGTAGCGCTCTTCAACTAGTGCAATGCTCTTGTCACGCCCAAGATGCCCTGCTAGGCCACTGCTATGCAACTCTTTCACCACCTTTTCTCTTAAGGAGCACCTTGGAATGCAAAGACGAGAACCCTTAAAGAGAAAGCCTTCATGGAGATATAAATCACTTCTTTGTCCTGCTTGACTGATGTAGGACACTCAAAGGAAGTTCAAGAATATCAAAAGAAGCTAATTCAGAAGTCAAGGGGCTATGACAAATGATTTGATTCACTCTTCTATTTAAACTTAGGATTTACCCTACGTAGTACCTTTCTATGTTTAAAATTCTCTTTATTATGTGTCTTAGGTCTTATTCTCGGATTCCACCAACCCAAGACCAATTTTGGACTAAATCCTATTCAGTTTAGGACTTGGGAAGGATGAATCTTTATTTAGGATTTTATTTTCGTAGGTTAACTTATTTAGAACTTCTACCAACCCAATTAATGGGTTTAAACTGAGTTATATTCAGTTTAGGATTTGGGAAGCTAGAAACTTACTCAAATTGGATTTTTGGTATTTGTATAAATAGGCCTTTAGTCCCCTATGGACGGGAGACAACTTTTATTCTCAATAAAGTTCTACTTTAGTGAATTTTCTCTCTTCCTTGTGGATTCAAGGAGTTCTTAACAGAGGCAACAGTGTTTTCCTCGTCTACCACGCTTGTTGCTACGTCAAGTGGTATCAGAGCGAGGCTCTCCTTGCTTAATGTCGAACGACGACGCAACCAGCAGCAACCCTAGGGACGGTGCTCCTGTGGGTAATCACATCAGCCGTGAGTATTTTGATTCGACCATGGAGGCAATCCAAAACTCACTTGCAAGGTTGATGCTGAGGATGGATCAACTTGAAGGCCTGAATCAACCACGTCGACCGATCGATGAAGTGACTCATGATCCAATTGGTCGAGGAAAGGCTCCGCAAGTGAATCCAAAGGGTTTACAAATCCTTGAAAATTCCAGCGACGAAGAAGTTGACGACATCCTTCACCGACCAGTTTCTGAGCATGATAGACGTCATGATTTTCGCTTGAAGATTGATCTCCCATCTTTCAATGGCCAACTTCAGATCGAAGATTTTCTCGATTGGCTTGCTGAAGTGGAACGGTTCTTTTTCTTCTACTACATGGAGAATTCCA
>RXID01017344.1:0-16859 GCA_005019695.1 Trichopus zeylanicus subsp. travancoricus
CTACTACTACTATTACTACTACTATTACTATTAGTACTGCTACTACTACTACTGCTGCTACTACTACTATTTCTACTACTACCACAACTACTACTACTACAACAACAACAACAATAACAACAATAACAACAATAACAACAACAACTACTACTACAACAACAACTGCAACTAATACTACTACAAAGACAACTACCACTACTACTACTACTACTACAATTAATAGTACTACTACTCCTACAAGTACAAATACTACTAATACTACTACTACTACTGCTACTACTTCAACTAATACTAAGCTACTACTACAATTAATAGTACTACCACTCCGACTAATACAACTACTACGAATATTGTTGTTACTACTACTACTAGTTCAACAAATACTAATACTATAGTAGCTGCAGCTGCTACTCCAACTACTACTAGTACTTCTACTACTGGTGCTGCTGCTGCTATTACTACTACTATTACTACAACTACTACTGCTTCTTCTTCTACTACCACTACTAATACTATCACTACTACTAATACAACTACTCTTGCTACTATTGCTATAATTGCTACTATAACTACAACTACAACAATAACTGCTACTACAACTACAACTACTAGTACTACTGCCACTATTGCTACTACAACTACAATTGCCACTACTACTACTACTACTACTACTACTACAAACTACGACTACTTCTACTGTTGCTACTTCTGATACTACTGCTACTACTACCACTACTACTACTACCGTTACTACTTCTACTACTATTACTACGGCTACCACCCATACAACTACTTTTCCTACTCCTACTACTACTACACTGGCTACTACTACTACTACTCATACTTCTACTACTACTACAACTGCAGCTGCTACTACTAATACTCCTACTAATGCTACTACTACTTCTTCTACTACTACTGCGGCTACTTTTGTTGCTATTGGTACTACAACCACTGCAACTGCGACTACTACTACTACTACTCCAACTTCTACAACTACTACGGTGGTTTCTACTATTACTACTACTACTACTACTACTACTACTACTACTACTACTACTACCGCTAGTTTTGCAACTATTGCAACTACTACTACTACTACTACAACTACTACTACTATTACTACTACTAGTACTACAATAACAACAACTACTACGACTAATATTTGTGCTACTACAACAACTCAACTGCGACTTCTACTACAACTTCTACTACTTCTACAACTACTACCGCTACAGCTTCAAATACAACTTCTTTTTCTACTTCTGTTATGACTACTGCGACTACTACTACCACTACTACAGCTGCAAGTGCTACTACTACTACTAATACTATGACTACTATTACTACTAATACTACTACTACCACTACTTTTGCTACAATTACAACAAAAACAAGACCAACTACTACTACTACTACTACTACTCCTACGATTACTACTGCTACTACTAGAATTTCTATTACTATTGCTATAATTTCTGTTATGACAACGACTGCAACTGTGACTTCTACTGCTACTGAAACTCCAACTAGTACAACTTCTATTGCTAATACTACTTCTACGACTACTACTACCTCTGCTTCAAATACAACATGTCCTTTTACTACTTCTACTAATACTACTACCACTACCACTACCACTACGACTGTTTCTAGTACTACTACCTCTACTAATCCTACGACTACTACGACTACTACAGATACTACTACTGCTGCTGCTGATAGTACTACTACTTCCCCTTCTACTACTACTTCTGCTACTACTACTGTCAGAACAACTACTGCTACTAATACTACAATAACAACTGCAAGTCCTACTACGGCTAATACTACTACTGCTACTACTACTACAACTACTGCTGCTACTACTACTACTACTACTACTACTACTACTACTACTACTACTACTACTACTACTACCACTACCACTACTGCCACTACTACTACTACTTCTCATACTTCAACTACTACTACTAATACTATTGTCATTACTACTACTGCTGCTGCTGCTGTTGCTACTACGACTATCACTACTTCAACTACTACTGCTACTGCTACTGCTACTACTACTACTACTACGACGACTACTACTACTACTAAACTACTACGCATGTAGCTACCACCACCACCACTACTACTAATGTTGCTGCTACAACTAGTACTTATCCTACTACTACTACTTCTGGTGCAACTATTGCTACTACTAATACTACTGTTACTGCTACTATTGCTGCTGCTACGACGACTAACGGTAGTTCTACTATTATTGCAATTGCTACGGCTACTGCTGCTACTACTACTACTACAACTATGCTAGTACTACTGCTCCTGATACAGCTACTACTACTACTATTGCTGCTACAAAAACTAATGCTACGACAACTACTACTAGAACAACAACAACAACTACTACTACTACTGGTGCTACTACTAGTATAACTACTGTGACTGCTACCACTGATATTACCACTGTTACTGCTGCTACTTTTGCTACTGCTACTACCTCCCCTACTACATTTACTAATCAAACTACTACTGCTAACTACTCCTACTCATACTAAAATTACCACTACTGCTAACTACTCCTACTCATACTAAAATTACCACTACTGCTACTACTTCTACTACTACCGGTATTACCACTACTACGACTACTACTGCAACTACTACCACTCCTTCTACTGCCACTATTACAACTACTTCTAGTACTATGGCTACTACTGCTCCACTATTACTACGACTGCATCTATGGCTACTACAACAACAACTACTACTACTGCTGCTGCTGCCGCTGCCGCTGCTCTACTGCTGCCATAACGTGTACTACTACTACTACAACTACTGCTGCTACTACTACTACTACTACTATTACTACTACTAGTCCTCCTACTACAATAGCTACTACTACAACAACTACTACTATTGCTCCTACAACAATAACTACTATTGCTACTACTACTACTTCTACTACTCCTACTGCTGGCACAACAACAACAACGACGACAACTACTACTACTACTAATAATACAGCTAATGCTACTATTATTGGTATTGCAACTGCTGCCATTGCTACTACTACAACTCTTATGACTGCTGCAATTGCAACTACTATTGCTTCTACTACTACTGCTACTACTACTACTACTACTACTACTACTACTACTACTACTACTATTACTACTAATGCAACTACTACTTCTACTACTATTGTTACTGCTACTACTGCTGCTACTACTGCTACTACTACTGTAACTACTACTTCTATTATTGCAACTGCAGCTACTACTATTGCTATTGCTACTATAGCTACTCATACTACTACTATGACTGCTATAACTATTACTACTACTACCCCAACTACTAAAACAACTGCTACTGCTAGTACTATAGCAGCTGCTACTACTACTATTTCGATTATCGCTGCTACAACTACTACAGCTACTACTACAACTACTTCTACTACTCCTACTATTGGTACTACTGCTACTACTACTACTGCAATTGCTACTACTACTGCGACTACTACTACTACTACTACCACCACCTCCACCACCACTGCGGCTGTTGATGTTGCTCCTACAACTACTAGTCTTGCAACTTCTCCAACTACTACGGCTACCTGCAACTTCTCCAATTGCTACTACTACTTCTACTACTACTTCTACTACTACTACTGTCACTACTACTATTGCTCCTTATGCAAAAAGCGCAACTACTATTGCTACTAAAACTAATACTAATGCTCCTGCTTCTACAACTAATGCTACTACTACTACTAAAATTACAGTTGTTGCTGCTACTGCTTTTACTACTACTACTGCAGCAACTATTACTGCGACTACTAGGGTAGCTACTACAACTAGTACTCCTGCTACAACAACTACTACAACTATTATTATTTTTACTAATGATGCTCCTAATACAACTGTGACTACTACTACTTCAGCTTCTACTACTACAAACTGCTACTCCTAATACTACTACTAATACAACTGTCACTACAACTATTACTACTACTAATACAACCGATACCACAACAACAACAACAACAACTACTACTAATTTTACTACAACCACCGCCACCACCACCACTACTACTACTCTGCTACTGCTACTGCTAATACTTTCACTAATACTACTACTACTCCTACTACAACTATTACCACGACAACAACTATTACTGATACTACCACTACTACTACTTCTCCTACAAATACTACTACTACAACTAATACTACTACAACTAATAATAACACTTCTAATACTACTACTATTACTATGACTACCACTACTATCACTTCTGCTACTACTATTGCTACTACTACTACTCCTACTACTACAACTACTACTACTATTACTACTACTACTAGTAGTACTACTACTACTACTACTAGTACTTCTACTGCTACTACTGCTACTACTTCTGCGACTGCTACTGCTGCTTCTTCTACTACCAGTACTACTAATACTACTGCTGCTACTACTACTACTGCTACTACTTCTGCGACAACTATTGCTACTTGTTCTACTACCAGTACTACTAATACTACTGCTACTACTACTGCTGCTGCTGCTGCTGCTGCTGCTACTCCTATTGCTACTACTGCCGTTACAACTACTACAACTAAGGCTACTACTGCTATTGCTGCTATACTACTACTACTACTACTACTACTACTACAACCACTATTACTACTGCTATTGCTGCTATACTACTACTACTACTACTTCAGCTACTACTTGTGCTACTACTACTATTGCTACTGTTGCTATTGCTACTACTACTGTAACTAGTACTATACTACTACAACAACATCTTTTGTTACTATGATTACTGCTACTGCAGCTTCTGCTACTACTACTGTTACTACTACAACAATTACTATAGTTGTTGCTACTACTACTACCACAGCTACTACTACTACTTTTGCTGCTACTACTACTGCTGCTGCTACTACTACCACTACTACTACTAATATTGCTGCTAGCACAGATGGTATTACTAGTTCTGCTTCTACAATTGCTACTGCTACTACTACTCCTACTTCTTCCATTATTACTATGGCTGCTTCGACCGTTACAATTACAATAACTACTACTTCAACTACTTCTGGTACTACCACTACTGCTACTACTTCTGCGACTACTACCACTACTGCTACTACTTCTACTACTTCTACTACAACTTCTGCTACTACTATTACTACGACTACTTCTACTACTATTATTATTATTACTACTAGTACTACTACTACTATAACAACTACTACGAGCACTACTACTACCACCACTACTACTACCACCACTACAACTACTATTTCTTCTACCACTACTGCTGCTGCTGCTGCTGCTGCTGTTGTTGCTACAGCTGGTACAACTACTCTTACTTTTTTTACTATAGCTACTACTACTACAAGTTCAACTACTGCTACATTGCTACTAGTACTTCACCAAGTCCTACAACTACTACTACTCCTACTACCATTTCTACTACAACCACTACTGCTACTACTGACACACCTGCTACAACAACAACTACTACAACTTCTACTTCTTTTGCAGCTACTTTTGTTGTTGTTACTACTACTACGGCTGATGCTGCTATGACTGCTACGACTACTACGACTACTAGAACTACTACATCTACTACGTTGGCCACTATTTCTACTACTACTACTACTATATCTACTACTTCTACTATTACTACTTCTATTACTGCTGCTACTACTACTACTACTACTGCTACTACTACTACTACTGCTGCTACTACTACTACTACTACTACTACTACTACTACTATTATTGCTACTTTTATTTCTTACTATTACTCTTGCTTTTGCAGCCACAATGACTGCCACTGGGACTACTACTGCTGCTACTACTACTATGACCACTACTTCTACTAGTACTACTACTACTACTGCTAGTACGACTAATACAACTACTATAACAACAATAACTACTGCTATTGCTACTCCTGCTACTACTACTACCACTATTGAAAGTGCTCCACCTACTTCTACTACTACTACTGCAATGCCTACTATGGCTGCAACTGCTACTCTGACTACTACTACAACTACTACCCCCACTACTACTACTACTACTCCTACTTCTACTGCTACTACTAATATTACTACCACTACTGCTACTACTACTAATATTACTACTACTACTACTACTATAACTACTACTACTATCGATAGTACTACTACTCCTACTTCCACTTCTAATGCGGCTACTACATCTAATACAACTAGTACTGCTACAACTATTATTACAACTTCTCCTACTACTACTTCTTCTGGTACTACTACTACAACTTCTGCTACTACTACTGCTGTTACTACTACTACAACTACTACTTCTGTCACTGCTACTACTTTTGCAACTATTGCTACTGCTACTACTACAACTACGACTGCTGATCAAGTAGTACCTATTAGTTCCATTACTAGTACTATTTATGATACCATTCCTACTAACACTATTGCTGCTACTAGTACTGTTGCTACAACTTGTATTATTACTACTACTAATACTACTACTGCTGCTACTACTACTAATGCTGCTGCCACTTCTACTGCTATTACTTCTACTATAACTACCACTACTACTACGACTACTACCGCTTGGACTACTACTTCTGCTACTACTATTACTACTACTATTACTACTACTACTACTACTACCCCTTGTACTGCTATAACTGCTACTGCTGCTACAACAACAGCAACTACAACTACTAATAATACTACTACTACTACAACCACTACTACTACTACTACTATTGCTACTACCATTATAACTACCTCTACAACTATAACTACGACTACTACTTCTAAGACAACTGCTACTACTACTACCACTATAACTACCACTACTACTACTACTACTACTACTACTACTACTACTATTACTACTACTGTTGTTGCTGCTACTACTAATACTGCTTCCGTTAATATTATTATTATTACTACTACTTCTGCTACTGCTGCTACTTCTAATACTACTGCTATTACTACCACTATTGCTACTTCTCCAACTACAACTGCTAATAATGCTGCTCCTGTTGATGCTGCTGATGCTCCTGCTAATACTACTACTACTATTCTTGCTACTGCTACTGATGCTCCTCCTCCTCCTCCTCCTACTACTACTACTACAACTACTACTACTACTACTACTACAACTGCGACAATAACTACTACTACTACTGCTATTACTTCTCCTACTTCTCCTAGTGTTGCTACTATGACAGTGACTACCACTACTGCTACTACTTCTACTACTACTGTTGCTAGAACTACTGCTACTACTACCCCAACTACTAATACTACTACTACTGCTTTTTCTACTACTACGACTATTGCTACAACAACTTCTGCTAACATCACTCCAACTTCTACTACTACTATTACGAGAATTCCCACTGCTACTACTACTTCTACTATTACGAGAATTCCCACTGCTACTACTATTTCTCCTACTATTGCGACTACAACTACCACAACTACTGCAACTCCTACTACTACTACTACTACCTCAATTGGTACTATTGATACACCAACTACTACTACTAATTCTACTACTACTACTACTATTGTTACTCCTACCACTACAACAACTACTGCTTCAACTGCTGCTACTACTCCAAATACTACTACTACTTCCGTTGCTACTTCGGCTAATATTTCTGCTGTTACTATTGCGACTACTATTACTGCAACTACTACTAATACTGCTACTACTACAACTACTGCAACTTGTGCTATAACTGCAACTTCTAGTACAACTACTACTACTACTTTAACTATTGCTACTGCTTCTACAACTACTTCACCTACTACTACCATTACTACTACTATTGCTACTACTACTACTGCTATTGCTACTGCTACTACTACTACCACTATTACTACTACTACATATGCTACTATTACTGCTTCTACTACAACTACAACTTCGCCTGCTACTACTACTTTTCCTAATACTACTGTTACTACTACTACTACTACTACTACTACTACTGATCCTACTACTGCTGTTGCTACTACAACTACTGCTACTTGTACTACTATGGCTGCTACTTCTACTGCGACTGCTACTACTTTGACTACTAATACTACTGCTCCTACTGGTACTATAACAACTTTTGCTACGACTGCTACTTCTACTACTATTTCAACTACTACTGCTGCTTCTACTACCACCTCTGCTACTACTATCACTGCTACTACTACTGCACCTACAACTACTGTTACAATAACGACTACTTCTATGGTGATTAATACTACTACTACTACTACTACCACTACTACTACTAGAGCTACTACTGCGACTACTACTGCTACTACTAGTACAATATTTACTGCAATTACTACGACTACTGCTACACTAATACTACTATTGTTGTTGCCGCTATTGCTACCACTAATACAATAATTGTTGCTGCTACTATTACAACTACTACTATGACTACTATTAAGACTACTATTGCTACTAAAATTACAAGAACTACAAGAACTACTACTACTACTACCATAGCTACTACAACTTCTCCTACAATGATAATAACAACAACTACTACTGCTGCTACTGCTACAACTACTACTATTGCTACTACTACTACAATTACTAATACTACTTCTACTACTACTACTACTGCCACTACCACTACTACTACTACTTCTGCTACTATTTCTACTACAATAACTACAAGTACAACTGCAACTACTTTTGCTACTACTACTACTGCAACTACTACTACTACTCCTGCTGCTGTTGTTGCTACTGCTACTACTACTATTATTACTACTACTACTACTATACTACTACAACAACTGTTGCTGCAACCGCTATTGCTTCTACTACGACTATGACTACTACTTCTGCTACTACTTCTGCTTCCCCTACTACTGTTGCTACTACACTACAGCTACTACTACTACTATGACTACTAATACTACATGTGCTACTACAGCTGCTACTACTACTACTACAATAACTACTACTACTACAAAAACTACTACTACTTCTGCTGATGCTGCTACCACTACTACTACTTCTAGTAATACTAAGACCGGGACTAATGCTGTTGCTTCGGCTCCTAATGCAACTACTACTACTTGAACTGCAACTGCTACTCCTACCGATACTACTGCTACTACTTCTACTATTTTTGCTACTCCTGTTACTGCTACTACTACTACAGCTGCTGCTACTGCTACTACTACTACTTTTGCTACTATTACAACTTCTTCTCCTACTCCTACTGCAACTACTATTACTGCTGCTATTGCTTCAACTACTACTATTGTTGCTACTACTACTATACAACTACTACTCCTACTACTATTACTGCTGTTGTTGCTGCTTTGCTGTTGTTACTGCTATAGCAACTATTACCACAAGTGCTACTACTTAATCCTCGTACTTCTACTGTTGTTACAACTACTATAACAACTAATAATACTACGGCGAGTACTAGTACTAGTAGTACTACTACTGCAGTTGCTGCGTACTATTGCTACTACAACTACTGCAGATGCTATAACTACTATAATTACTACTACTGCTACTACTATTACTACTACTTCTACAACTACGACTACAAATGCCATTACTACCACTTCCATTACTACAGCAGCTACTACTACAACTTCTACTACAACAAAAACTTCTACTACCACTATTTCTACTAGTACTGCTACTACTGTTGCTACTACTGTTGCTACTACTACTACTACTACTACTACTACTACTACTACTACTACTATTGTTGCAGCAACTGCTGCTACAACTACTACTCTGACAACTTCTCCTACTACTATTACTATTATTACTAGTATTACAGCTACTACTACTACTGCTGCTTCAACTACTACTACTAGTACTACTGCTACTACGTCTACTAGCTACTACGTCTACTAGCTACTACTACTATAGCTATGATTACTACTACTAGTACTACTACTACTACTTCAGCTAATACTATTGCTGGTACTACAACTGCAGCTGCTGCTACTACTAATGCTACTGCTCCTGCTACTACAACTACTACTGATACAACTACTGGTGTGACTACAGCTGCGACCACAACTGCTACTATAGCTTCTACAACTGCTTCTACTGCTACTTCTACTACTACAACTGCTACTACTACAACCACTAGTACTTCTACTACTACTTCGACTAGTACTACTGCTACTACTGCTACTACTGCCAATATGGCTACTTTTGCTACTGATAATACTACTACGACTACTGATGATACCGCTACTGCTACTACTACTACTACTACTCCAACTACTACTACTGCTCTTATTACAATTACAGCCACAACTACTACTGCTACTGCTCCTACTATTGCTACTCCAACTAATACTACTATTACTATTGCTGCTACTTCTACTACAATTACTTCTAGTACAACGACTACTACAACGGCTACTACTACTATTTCTAGTACTTCTGCTACTACTATTACTACTACTACTACTACTACTATTACGAGTGCAGCTGCTTCTACAATTGCTACTACTACTACAACAACAACAACAACTACTACCACTGTTGTTGTTGCTGCTGTTGTTGCTACTCTTAGTACTACTACTACTTCTACAACAACAACAACTACTACTACTACCACTACTACTAGTATTACTACTACTCGTGCTACTACTACTATTATAACTTTGACTACTACTATAACTACTACTACTACTACTAAGAATGTTGCTGCTACTACTACTACTATAACCACTACTACTAATAATACTACTACTGCTTCTCCAACTACTACTACTACTACTAATACAACCACTATTACTAACACTACTACAACTTCTCTTACTACAACTGCTGCTACTGCTGCTACAGCTGATGCTGTTGCTAACACTAATGCTACTTTACCTACTACAACAGTTGTTGTTACTGCTACTGTTACTGCTATTACCACTACTACTGCCACTACTACTCCTACTACTACTACTATGACTATTACTACTACTACTAATAATACTACTGCTGCTGCTGCTACTGCTACTGCTACAAATGATGCCACTACATCAACTACTACTAGTACTACTTCCTCTACTCGTTCTGCTAATGTTACTACTATTTGTTCTACTACTACTGCTACCCCTACCACTACTACTACTACTACTACTACTACTACTACTACTGCTGCTGCTGCTGCTGCTGCTGCTACTGCTACTACTGCTACTACTGCTACTGCTATGACTACTACTTTTCCTACTTCTACTACGGCTTCTATTACAACAGCTACTACTACTACTACCATTATTTACACCAATGATAATCCTACAGCTACTGCTACTACTCCTACAACAACAACTACTATAGCAACTACAACTGCTACTCTTACAACGACTGCTCCTGCTCCTTCTTCTGCTGCTACAACAAATACCACTACTACTAATATAGTGGCTACTACTGTTGTAATTACTACTTCTCCTACTTCTATAGCTACAATTATTACTTTTGCTCTACTACTTCTGGTACTACTACAACAGCTATGACTACTAATACAACTACTACAACTAGTTCTACGACTGCTACTACTGCTAAAACTACTACTCTGCTACTACGACTACTCCTACTCCTACTACTACTACTACTACTACTACTACTATACTACTACTACTACTACTACTACTACTACTACTACTACTACTACTACTACTACTACTACTACTATTACAGCAGCTGCTGCTACTGCTATCACTAATACTACTATCACGACTGCTACTATTAGTACTAATACTACTACTACTGCAACTATGACTACTATTTCTACTACAACTACTACTGCTACTACTTTTTCTACTATAATTACTGCCACTACTACTTCTGTGGCTACTACTACTACTATACGTACTAGTATTCCTACTATTGCTTCTACTGCTACTACTACAACTACTACTACTTCTACCACTATTGCTTCTACTACTAGTACTACAACTAATACAACAATAATAACAACAACAGCTACTACTGCTACTACTAGTATGGCTACCACGACAATTACTACTACAACTTCTACTACAACAACTACTTCTGCTACTATTGCTATTACTGCTAATACTTCTAATACTGCCACTACTATTACTATTACTACTACTCCTACTACTACTAAAACTACTACTACAAGTACTATGGCTATTACTACTGATTGTACTGCTATTATCACTACTACTAATACTATTGCTGCTGCTGCTACTACTACCGCTACAAATGCTGCCACTACATCAACTACTACTAGTACTACTTCCTCTACTAGTTCTGCTAATGTCACTACTTTTTGTTCTACTGCTACTACTACCACTACCACTACTACTACTACTACTACTACTACTACTGCTGCTGCTGCTGCTGCTGCTACTACTACTGCTACTGCTATGACTACTACTTTTCCTACTTATACTACGGCTTCTACTACAACAGCTACTACTACTACTACCATTATTTACACCAACGATAATGCTACTGCTACTGCTACTACTCCTACAACAACAACTACTACAGCAACTACAACTGCTACTCTTACAACTACTACTCCTGCTCCTTCTACTGCTGCTACAACAAATACCACTACTACTAATATAGTGGCTACTACTGTTGCTATTACTACTTCTCCTACTACTATCGGTACAATTATTACTTATGCTCTACCACTTCTGGTACTACTACAGCAGCTTTGACTACTAATACAACTACTACAACTACTTCTACGATTGCTACTACTACTAAAACTACTACTTCTGCTACTGCTACTACTACTACTACTACTACTACTACTACTATAGCTGCTGCTGCTACTGCTATTACTAATACTACTACCACTACTGCTACTATTAGTACTAATACTACTACTGCAACTACGACTACTATTTCTACTACAACTACTACTGCTACTACTTTTTCTACTATAATTGCTGCCACTACTACTGCTATGGCTACTACTACTACTACACTACTACTATTACTACTATTACTTCTTGTGCTACTACTACAACTACTACTACTTCTACCACTACTGCTTCTACTATTAGTACAACAACTACTACAACAATAATAACAACAATAACTACTACTGCTACTGCTACTACGGCTACCACGACAATTAATACTAAAACTTCTACTATGACAACTACTTCTGCTACTATTGCTATTACTGCTAATACTTCTACTACTGCCGCCACTATTACTATTACTACTACGCCTACAACTACTAAAACTAGTACTACAAGTACTATGGCTATTACTGCTGCTTGTACTGCTATTATCTCTACTACTACTACTACTGCTACTGCTACTACTACTATTACTACTACTACTGTTGCTGCTGATGCTGCTACTACTCCCTCGACTATAAAAATAGCTACTACTACTTCTACTGCTGCGACTATAGCTACTACTGCGATTATCACTACTACTACTATTGCTACTATTCCTACTACTGCAACCACAACTACTACAACTACGACTGCCCATGCTGCTATAGGTTCTGTTGCTACTATAACTTATACTCCTGTTACTACTACTTCAACTACCCCTACTACAACTACCACTACTACAATTTCTGCTACTAATACTTTTACTACTACTACTACTATGACTACTACAACAACTGCAGTCACTCTAGTTTTTGTTGCGACTACTGCCGCTGCAGCTACTGCTACTACTATTGCTACTTCTCCTACTTCTGCGACTACTGCTATCTACTATAATTACTATTACTACTGCTACTACAAGAACTAATATTACAACTATAATTGCTACTTCTACTACTGCTCCTGCTACTACTACTATTGCTACTACTAGAACAACTACTGCTACTACTACCACTGCTACTGCTACTCTACTACAATTACTATTGCTACTATTTCTTCTACTCCTACTACTACTATTACTACTACTCATGCTACAACTATAGCTTCTATTATTTTTACAAATGATACTCCTACTACTACAACTACTACTGCAACTGCTGCTCCTTCTCCTTCTACTACTGCTACTACTAATACCACTACTACTAATACGGCGGCTACTAGTGTTGCTATTACTACTTCTGCAACTACTACGGCTACAACAACAACAACTACAACTACTACTACTTCTACTACTACTTTGGCCGCTACGACTACTACTATGACTACTACTACTACTTCTTCTTCTATTACAACTATGACCACGACTACTACTAATACTACTACTTCTACTACTATTGTTACTACTACTACTACTACCATTGCTATTACCGCTATCACTAATACCACTACAACTACTGCGACTATTACTACTAATACTACTACTACTACGACTACAACTACAATTTCTACTACTACAACAACAACTACTACTTCTTCTACTACAACTACTACCACTGCTACAGCTAAGCCTACTACTACAACTACTACAACAAGTCTTGTTGTTGCTACTACTGCTACTACTGCTACAACTACAACTACTGCTACTTCTGTAACTACTACTACTACTACTAGAACTACTAGTAGTACTACTACTTCTGCTACGCTAGTACAGTTGCCATGACTGCAACTACTACTACTTCTACTACTATTGCTACCATTAGTACTACTACTACTACTAAGACTACAACTACAACTACTATGACTGTTACTATTACTACTACTGTGATTATCTCTACTACAACTACTATTGCTACTGCTGCTACTACTGCTACTATTATTACTATTACTATAACAAAAATAACAACTACTACTAGTACTACTACTGCTACTACTACTACTATTACTACTACTGCTACTGCTACTGCTGCAACTATTACTACTATTACAGCTGCTGCGGCTATTGCTACTCCTACTGCAACCTCTCCTACTATTATGACTACCGCTACTACTACTACTACTACTACTACTACTACTACTACTACCACCACCACCACCACCACCACCATTACTTCTACAATTGCTACTACCACTAATACTACTACTACAAACACTACTACAACTGCTCCTAGTACTAATACAACTGTGACTACTAGGACTACTGCTGCTACTGCTACTACTACTACAACTGCTGCTACTATTCCCACTATAGCTATGACAACTACTATAAAAAGTACTCCTACTACTATTATTACTACTACTTCAACTACTGCTACTACAAATGCTACTCCTACTACTTCTGCTGCTGCTCCTACTACCACTACTACTACTCCTACCATTGAAACTACACCTTTTGCTACTTCTGCGACTGTTGCTATGACACCTACTACCAATATCGCTCCAATAGCTACTACCATTAACACTAGAGCTCCCAATGCTACTGCTACTATGATAATAACTACTACAGCTCTTACTACTTTGACTACTACTACCATAACTACTACAGCTCGTGCTACTACTACAGCTACTACCACTTGTCCTACTACTACTGCTGTTGTTACTCCTACTACTATAACTACTGCTACTACTGCTGCTACTACTCCAACTACTAATACTACTGCAGCTACTACTGCTACTACTACTTCTACTACTAATGATACCACTATGACTTCGGCTACAACTTCTACTACTACTACTATGGATGCTACGAGTCCTACAACATCTACAACTACTACTTTCGCTACTACTTCTACCACTAGTGCTGCTACAACTATTAGTACAACTACAACAACTACCACAACTACTACAAATTGTGCTACAGCTGCTATTTCTACTACAAATACAACTACTATTACTTCTACTTCAACTACTGCTACTGCTTCGACAACTACTTCTCCTACTACAAGCACTGCTACTACTACTGCTACTACCAATCCTACCACTACAACTACTACTGCTGATGCTACCGATACTGCTACTGCTACTATTACCACTACTACTACAACAACTGCAACGATTACTGCTTCCGCTACAACTACTACTTCTACTACCACAAACTCTACTACTACCACTACTACTACTACCGCTACTACTAGTACTACTACCACTCAAACTCCCACGACTACTACAACCACTACTACTGCTACAGATACTCCTACTACTACTGCTACTTCAACTACTTATACTTCTACTGCGACTACTGCTACTCCTAATACGGCTGCCACTGCTCCTACTATTACTACCCCTTCCACTTCTACTAGTGCCATAACTGCTTCTACTGCTTCTACTACTTCTATTACAATTACTACTCTTGCTGCTACTTCTACTACTACTACTAATCTTGCGCTTATTACTTCTGCTGCTACTACTGATACAACTATTGCTACTACTAATACTTCTACTACTACTATAGTTGCTACCACTACTACTACTACTACTACGACAACTGCTAAAACAACAACTACAACTACTACTATGTCTGCTACTAATGCTACTACTACTACAACAATAACAACTACTAGTACTATTACTAATACTACAACTATTACTACTACTACTAGTATTACTACCACTACTATGACTACTACTACTACTACTGCTACGACTACTCTTTCTACAACAACAACTACTACTACTACTTCTCCTCCTACTACTACTTCTACTATAACTATTGCTACTTCAACAACTACTACTTCTACTGTCACTACTAGTACAACTACTGCTGCTGCTACTACTAGTACTACTACATGTCCTACTAATATAACTACTGCACTTATTCCCTCTACTCCTAAATCGACTATTCCAACTACTACTCCTGCTACTAGTGCTACAACTACTATAAATTTTCCTAATGATAGTCCTATAACTACTACTACTGCTTCCACTTCTACTACTGCAACTGCAAATGCTACTCGTACTTCTACTGCTACAGCTCCTCCTACTACTGCTACTACTACTACTACTACT
>RXID01017345.1:0-17362 GCA_005019695.1 Trichopus zeylanicus subsp. travancoricus
ATCTTCGATCTGAAGTTGGCCATTGAAAGATGGGAGATCAATCTTCAAGCGAAAATCATGACGTCTATCATGCTCAGAAACTGGTCGGTGAAGGATGTCTTCAACTTCTTCATCGCTGGAATTTTCAAGGATTTGTAAACCCGTTGGATTCACTTGCGGAGCCTTTCCTCGACCAATTGGATCGCGAGTCACTTCATCGATCCGTCGACGTGGTTGATTCAGGCCTTCAAGTTGATCCATCCTCAGCAGCAACCTTGCAAGTGAGTTTTGGATTGCCTCCATGGTCGAATCAAAATACTCACGGCTGATGTGATTACCCACAGGAGCACCGTCCCTAGGGTTGCTGCTGGTTGCGTCTCGTTAGATTAGCAAGGAGAGCCGCTCTCTGATGAACAACTTGACGTAGCAACAAGCGTGTAGACGAGGAAAACACCCGTTTGACCTCTTTAAGAACTCCGTGAATCCACAAGGAAGAGAGAAAATTCACTAAAGTAGAACTTTATTGAGAATAAAAGTTGTCCCCCGTCCATAGGACTAAAGGCCTATTTATACAAATACCAGAAATCCAATTTGAGTAAGTTTCTGGCTTCCCAAGTCCTAAACTAAATATAACTCAGTTTAAACCCATTAATTGGGTTGGTAGAAGGTCTAAATAAGTTAACCTACGAAAATAAAATCCTAAATAAAGATTCATCCTTCCCAAGTCCTAAACTGAATAGGATTCAGTCCAAAATTGGTCTTGGGTTGGTGGAATCCGAGAATAAGACCTAAGACATCATAATAAGAGAATTTTAAACATAGAAAGGTACTAAGTAAGGTAAATCCTAAGTTTAAATAGAAGAGTGAATCAAATCATTTGTCATGGCCCCTTGACTTCTGAATTAGCGTCTTTTATATTCCTGAACTTCCTTTGAGTGTCCTACATCAAGAAGAAGGAGAAGAAGAAACAGAAGAAGAGGAAATAGAAGAAGAAAGAGAAGAAGAAGACGAAGAAAAAGAAGAAGAAGTAGAAGAAGAAGAAGAAGAAGGCAAGGAAGAAGAAGAAGCAGAAGAAGAAGAAGAAGAAGAAGGCAAGGAAGAAGAAGAAGTAGAGGAAGAAGAAGAAGAAGAAGGCAAGGAAGAAGAAGAAGAAGAAGAAGAAGAACAAGAACAAGAAAAAGAAGTAGAAGTAGAAGAAGAAGAAGGCAAGCATGAAGTAGAAGAAGGCAAGGAAGAAGAAGAAGAAGAAGAAGAAGAAGAACAAGAAGCCGAAGGAGGAGAAGAAGGAGAAGCAGAAGGAGAAGAAGCAAGAGAAGTAGAAGCAAAAGGAGAATTAGAAGGAGAAGAAGGAGGAGGAGAAGAAGAAGGAGATGGAGAACAAGAAGGAGAAGTAGAAGCTGAAGGAGAAGAAGAAGGAGAAGAAGAAAGAGAGGCAGAAGGATAAGGACAAGGTGATGAAGAAGGAGAAGAAGGAGGATAAGAACAAGGAGAAGAAGAACGAGAACCAGAAGGAGAAGGAGAAGAAGAAGGAGAAGGAAAAGTAGAAGGAGAAGGAGAAGCACAAAGGGAAAGAAGAAGCAGAAGTAGAAGGAAAAGCAGAAGGAGAAGGAGAAGGAGAAGTAGAATAAGCAGAAAGAGAAGAAGAAGGAGAAGGTGAAGCAGAAGAAGAAGGAGGAGGAGAAGCAGATGGGGAAGGAGAAGAAGAACGGGAAGGAGAAGAAGAAGGAGGAGGAGGAGGAGGAGGAGCAGAAGAAGAAGGAGGAGGAGGAGGAGGAGGAGCAGAAGAAGAAGAGGAGGAGGAGGAGGAGGAGGAGGAGGAGGAGTGATGTAGGATACTCAAAGGAAGTTCAAGAATATCAAAAGAAGCTAATTCAGAAGTCAAGGGGACATGACAAATGATTTGATTCACTCTTCTATTTAAACTTAGGATTTACCTTACTTAGTACCTTTCTATGTTTAAAATTCTCTTTATTATGATGTCTTAGGTCCCTTCTATGTTTAAAAATTCTCTTTATTATGATGTCTTAGGTCTTATTCTCAGATTCCACCAAACCCAAGACCAATTTTGGACTGAATCCTATTCAGTTTAGGACTTGGGAAGGATGAATCTTTATTTAGGATTTTATTTTCGTAGGTTAACTTATTTAGAACTTCTACCAACCCAAATTAATGGGTTTAAACTGAGTTATATTCAGTTTAGGACTTGGGAAGCCAGAAACTTGCTCAAATTGGATTTCTGGTATTTGTATAAATAGGCCTTCAGTCCTATGGACGGGGGACAACTTTTATTCTCAATAAAGTTCTACTTTAGTGAATTTTCTCTCTTCCTTGTGGATTCAAGGAGTTCTTAACAGAGGCAACGGTGTTTTCCTCGTCTACCATGCTTGTTGCTACGTCAAGTGGTATCAGAGCGAGGCTCTCCTTGCTTAATGTCTAACGACGATGCAACCAGCAGCAACCCTAGGGACGGTGCTCCTATGGGTAATCACATCAGCCGTGAGTATTTTGATTCGACCATGGAGGCAATCCAAAACTCACTTGCAAGGTTGATGCTGAGGATGGATCAACTTGAAGGCCTGAATCAACCACGTCGACGGATCGATGAAGTGACTCGCGATCCAATTGGTCGAGGAAAGGCTCCGCAAGTGAATCCAAAGGGTTTACAAATCCTTGAAAATTCCAGCGACGAAGAAGTTGAAGACATCCTTCTCCAACCAGTTTCTGAGCATGATAGACGTCATGATTTTCGCTTGAAGATTGATCTCCAATCTTTCAATGGCCAACTTCAGATCGAAGACTTTCTCGATTGTCTTGCTGAAGTGGAACGGTTCTTCGACTACATGGAGATTCCAGATTCGAAGAAAGTGAAGCTTGTTGCTTACCGACTCAAGGGGGGTGCATCAGCATGGTGGGAACGCATCCAGTTGGAAAGGACACGCCAAAATAAAGCTCCAATTCGAGCATGGCCACGGATGAAGGCTCTTCTCGAAAAGCAATTCCTTCCCATTGATTATGACCAGGTACTCTTTCAGCAATATCAAAATTGTCGACAGGGTAATCGCAGTGTGAAGGCATATGCTGAGGAGTTCTATCGCCTATCAACACGTAATAATCTAATAGAGACTGAATCTTATCAAGTGGCAAGATTCATCGGTGGGCTACGCACAACCATCCAAGATAGGATTTCTTTACAACCTATTTGGACGGTTAATGAGGCTGTGAGGAGTGCAACTCGTGTGGAGTCCCAATTGGAGCGACCTGTCATCAGAAATCAGGTGGGAAGAACCATTGGTGAGAATTCAAAAGGAGCACAATCTATTCCTAATAGAGGTGCAGCTACACAACCTTCTCGACCTTCCACACAAGATAGTCTTGAAGCTAGACTTACAAGGCCATCAGGAAATGCCACATCAGCAAAGAAACCAAGTTCAAATCCTGATCTAAAGTGCTATCGTTGTGGAAAATTTGGACATCGTTCTAATGTTTGTCCAGCACGACAACCTGTGAACTTGGCTATTGAAGATAATTTTGTTGCTGACAATTTCCATGACTCAAAAGATGATGACCTAACTTGTGATCAAGAAAACTATGAAGATGGAATATTCGAAGAGCCTAATGGTGAACGGTCATTTTTAGTAGTTCGAAATCTGATGTACATCCCAAAGCAAGAAGAAAACCTACAACGTCACAATATCTTTCGCACTCGATGCACAGTAAATGGCAAGATCTGTGACATGATTATTGATGGGGGAAGCAGTGAAAACATCATCTCCAAGACTATGGTTGACAAGCTTCAATTGAAGACGGAATCACATCCTTCTCCCTACAAGATCGGCTGGATTAAAAAGGTTGGTGAAACCAAGGTAACTGAACGGTGTCAAATTTATTTTTCCATTGGAAAATTCTACAAGGATGAGGCAACCTGTGATGTTGTGGAGATGAATGCATGCCATTCCTCGTACCTTAACAACACAAGCAGCAATTTATAAACTGCAGTAGCTCTGATTATAAAACTCCTAAGGAAGCCAAGTTGCCCAGGGGATAGTTTTCTAGAGGACCTACACCTAACACTGAAGGGGATCCAGGAAAATTTGTGCTTCCTGGTGCAGTTGCAGGAGAAGGTTCCTAGAGAAGCGAAAGGCAGGTTACGGGTATTCCGTGACCCATTCCAAATCTTGAAGGAGGAAAACAGCAAACTCGGCAACAGCAGCATTGCACAATGGCCGGGCAACCATCCTCCTCCACCTCACTCCCCCTGTTCGAAGACAGGATCAGAGAGTACAGTCGAGGGCGGCGAAAACTCCACAATGCGCAGCAAGGGGCCAGGAGGCTCGGAAGGCGCCTAGCTGGAAAATCGCTTCCACAACAGGTCCTTGAGCAGCACATTGATCCGCAAGCTGATCTCAGGACCTCAATGAAGGAGCGGGCCTCTATCATCCCAGCGGAGATCCTTTACCACTCGCGGAGTGACGATAATCACCACCGGGTCTATATGCATAGGTCGGAAGAGGCCATGTTATGTACAGACGACGACCAGCAAGACCGGAGATTCATCCAGGAAGGGAGCTTCCGACAACTCCAGCAGAGCGGCTTCAGGTATATCCATTTGGGTATACTCCAGGTGAGAATACAGGCCCTTCACAGGCAGGAGGAGGGCACAATGTCTCTTGTTCTCTTCAGGGACATTCGGTGGGTTGGAGATAGATCCATAATAGCCACTATGGAAGTCGACCTGACCAGGGGAAGTCAGCTTGTCTACATCGTCCCCAATATTATGTTAACAACAGGGGATTTTTACAGGAATATCTAGGTGTCCATACTGACGAGAGGATATAAGCAGTGGCAAAATGGCGAGGCCAATTTGCTGATCACCAGGGGTCTTATCGGCAGACTCTCAAACACCCCCAATGTCGGCTTCGCATACGAAGTGGAAGGAGTCGTGGAGTACCTCGTAAGCCACGGGGTAAGAATAACACTCCCAGGAAGGCGGTACACGGCAGAGAGCCTCCAGGGACTCAATTGGGTCATTAGGCCAACAAAAGCCTCGGGCACACTGCAGCCGACCGAGGTAATGAGCAAAGAATTAATTGACGGGAGCATTGCTCTTAGTTTTCGAAATTATACAGATGCTACCCCACGGGCATCGGTATATTTAAAGGAGGAAGAATTACCAAGCGATGAGGAGGAGATCACCAGGCACATAGTAGCAGCATTCCTGGTGTCAGAGTCCGACCACGAACAGACCGCTCCTGAGGGAACCCATGCAGGGGATGCACGCCTAGGGGCCTCTGCACCCCGGTCCATGGTTATACCTCAGGAAAAGCCTGATGATGTGGACGAGACTTACTTTTCCTACCTCATAGACGAAGAGTTCCAGGGAGGAGGAGCAACTGACTATCCAGTAAGGAGGGAGGAGTTGACAGGGGACCAGAATCCCAGTCAGAATGAAAGCAAGTCCGGGCCGATCTGGGATAGGTACCCGGATGACGAAATTGAGGAAGGTGGCAATGTAATCGCCGCAGGGTTCGAGGAACCCAGCTCCCAAAGTGAGCTTGAATACCCAGCGCTTAGACGGTTATCTGAAGCGCTCTACTCATCCAGCGCCGTCACCTCACCATATCAGCCCCCTGCTGATACATCGATGGGACCGCCAAGCTACCCCCCCGCAGAGGCTTCACACAGGCAAGGACCAACTTTCAGGGTTCCTGAAAGGGCCACATTCCGAAGGGCAGTAAACAACGAGATGTGGACCTTACCCTCAGCCCAGCAGAACGGGGGAGCTCTCTTTGTCATCCCAGAGCAATTGGGAATGTTCGACGATGCATTCTCTCGATGGGAGTCGGTGACCAGGAATCACGTAGCCAGCATTGCCTTTACTGATGTCAGGGACAAGCTGGACTACATTGAGAATCTCCTTGGGGAAGTGGAGAAACTCACCTGGGTTCAGTGGCGGATGCAGTACAGCACTGAATACCAAGGCTTACTGACCACTGGATAAGGGCAAGAGGGGACGCAGAACATTTTGTCCCAAATGAGGCACGTATTCACACTGGAAGATCCGACTACAGGTTCCACAGCCATTCAGGATGAGGCCTACAGAGACCTCGAGCGGCTGTCCTGTGACAATGTCAAAAACATTGTCAAATTCATGAATGACTACCTGCGGCTTTCAGCTAAGACAGGAAGGTTGTACACAGGGGCAGAACTTTCTGAGAAGTTCTGGCTAAAGATGCCTGCGGACCTAGGCAGGCGTATCAAAGAAGCGTTTGACCACCGGTATTCTGGAGTAACGGTGGGGGTATTGCCTCGAATTCTCTTCGCACATAAGTTCTTGGAAGCAGAGTGCAAGGAGGCTGCCTTTCGAAGGTCACTGAAGGACCTGTCATTCTGTAGCCAAATCCCAATACCTGGCTACTATCAGAAGGAGAAGAAGTATGGATTGAGGAGGTCCACAACCTACCGAGGTAAGCCACATGAGACCCATATAAGGGTTGAAAAACGAAAACATCTGATAAGGAACAGGAAGTGCAGGTGTTTTCTTTGTGGACAGGAAGGGCACTTCGCCCGGGAGTGCCCTAATGAGAAGCGGAATGTTCGAAGAATGGCTGTCTTCGAGCAGCTCTCAATACCGGAGGACTATGATGTCCTGTTAGTCCAAGAGGGAGAAGCTCAGAGCGACGCCATCTTCAGCTTTTCAGAAGGAGAAGGGGAAGAGCTAGAACATGCCCTCAAGGCACTACTTCCCAGCACCAGAGAGACAATTTATATGCTAGGAGAGCTTGAAGGGAGTTATCGGCCACTCATCAAATTACCACCAGAACAAATGAGTTGCCTGCACCAATGGGAGCATAACGAGTTCATACTAGCACAGTATGAGAATTGCTCGTGCTGTAAAAGGAAAACACTGCAAAGAGCAAGGATCCACTGCTCGGGGTGTAAGGTAACTGCGTGTAACCTTTGTGGCCCCTTTTATTTTAAGGAGCAGGTTCCAGTTACACCGGCAGCACCAGCACAGCTTTCCTCGCACCAACTAATCCAGGAGCAGCAGTACTACATATCCTGGTGCAACGGTGAGATCGAAAGACTGAAGGCAGAAGTGGATTACTACAAGAAGAGAGTGCAGGAGCTGGAATTGGAAGGCGAGCTCCTCCAGAGCCGGAACGAGCTAGAAGAGGGAGATAAGCTGTGAGCAAAAGGCAAGGGGATCTGCAGCGTTGAGGGAGCAAATGTGTGGATACAAGAAAGCGTCCACAAAGTCTCTGCAACAAGTCCGGAAGAAAAGCAGCAGCAACCCGGACAGAGGATCGTCAAGAATATGTTATACAACATGCAGGTCGAACTCGAAATTCCCGGTCTTACAAAATTTCAGGTCAGGGCAATTCTGGACACGGGGGCGACTACCTGTTGTATAGACGAGTCATCCATCCCGCAGGAGGCCACTGAAGGAAATAGTTTCATCGTCCACTTCAGCGGCATCAATTCAAAGCAGACCGCCAACCGGAAGTTGAAACAGGGGCGTATGTACATTGGCGAGAATATTTTTCGCATCCCCTACACATACAGCTTTCGAATGGAGCTTGGGGACGGGATACAAATGATAATTGGCTGTAATTTTATTAGAGCCATGCAGGGAGGGGTAAGAATTGAAGGAAGTATTGTTACGTTCTATAAGAACCTCACTGTTATAAATACAACTCCAGTTGCAGCCATGACAGCAGCGCTTGAGGAGCTTGACCTGGAAGAAGATGAGTACCTCAGCATTCAGGAGGCTGTATACTACAACCAGGAGAAGACTCGGGAGACATTCGTAAGGAAGTTTGAGCCGCTGATGAAACGGCTCAGGGATACCGGGTACATCGGTGAGAATCCCCTCCAGCATTGGTCAAAAAACCAGGTTGTCTGCCACCTCGACTTGAAGAATCCAGAATTCACCATCACAGACAAGCCACTGAGGCATGTGACGCCTCAACTTCAAGATGCATTCAAGAAGCATATCAAAGCCTTGCTGGGTATAAAGGTAATTAGACCAAGCCAAAGCAGGCACAGGACGACCGCCATTATCGTCCACTCTGGCACAAGTGTTGATCCGGCAACAGGGCGCGAGGTCAAAGGAAAAGAGCGCCTCGTCTTCAACTACAAAAGGCTTAATGATCTTACCAACAAAGATCAGTATAGCCTCCCCGGCATCAACACGATCTTGAAGAGGGTAAGCCGGAGCAAGATATATTCAAAATTTGACCTGAAGAGCGGATTCCACCAGGTTGCAATGCACCCTGATTCGATAGAATGGACCGCTTTCTGGGTTCCAGAAGGGCTATATGAATGGCTGGTGATGCCGTTTGGGCTGAAGAACGCACCAGCAATATTCCAAAGAAAAATGGATAAATGTTTCTCAGGTACAGAACACTTTATAGCAGTATACATTGATGATATTTTAGTCTTCTCAGAGACAGAAGAGCAGCACGCGGAGCACCTGAGAACAATGCTGAGGATATGTGAGGACAATGGTTTAATCCTGAGTCCCACGAAGATGAAAATCGCCGTCAGGGAGGTTGAGTTTTTGGGCGCCATCATCGGCAGCCAAAAGGTAAAACTCCAACCTCACATTATAAAGAAAATTGCGGCTGTCCAGGATGAAGAACTGAAGACCACCAAAGGACTCCGGTCATGGCTCGGTATACTGAACTATGCCCGTAGTTATATACCAAACTTGGGCAAGTTACTGGGATCGCTCTACGCCAAGACGAGCCCTACAGGGGAAAAGAGGTGGAACTCACGGGATTGGGACCTGGTCAAGCAAATCAAAAGCCTAGTACAAACGCTACCGGACCTGGAGGTGCCACCCGAAGAAAGTTACATAATACTGGAAGCCGACGGCTGTATGGATGGCTGGGGAGGCGTCTGTAAATGGAAAATGCACAAGTACGACCTCAGATCAACAGAGAAGGTGTGCGCATATGCTAGTGGGAAATTCAACCCTCCAAAATCAGCCATTGACACCGAGATACATGCAGTAATGAACTCGCTGGAGTCCTTGAAGATTTATTACCTCGACAGGTCTGAGCTGATTATTAGAACTGATTGCCAGGCAATAATCAGTTTCTTTAACAAGTCAGCTGGCAATAAGCCATCCAGGGTGAGGTGGCTTGCATTTGCTGATTACATCACAGGAACGGGAGTCACCGTTCAATTTGAACACATTGACGGGAGTAATAACCAGTTGGCAGATTCACTGTCCCGTCTTGTTCACTCTGTTATAAATGCAGGATGGCCAGCAGAAGCGGAACAGGAGCGCCTGCACTTAATATCACTCGCACTTCAGGAGGTCCAGGCACTACCTCAGGCGAACAAACTACACCATCTGGCAGGGCTGCTGCACCAGTTCTGCAATACAAGCAGTTGCTCCAGCTCCTCGGCACTGGGTCCATTTCCCCCGCTGCACGAGCTTCCATCAAAACTGACTTGCAGCACATCGAGGAGCAAACTTCCCGAGAAGCCATATCAGCACTGATCCAGTTCCGGGAATTACATGCTCTGAAAACAAATGAATGCTACCGGTTGCAGGCCTCAGATAAATTTTGGGCCCAGTGGTATCCATCTACACGTCAGATTGATGAGCAGCTGGGGCGGGCTCTTAACTTAACTATTTCTTCAGCCCATCGAGCTCGATCCTTTCATCTCTAGGCCTGGCCCATTACCCACAACATCAGCAGAAGCGTGGTGGGCTGGTTGTCTTGTCTCGTGACAGAAGGCTCAGGATGGCTTGTGGCTAAAGTAAAGTAATGATAGTACGCTGCGCGTGCTAATCTGTACCATTACTACAGTTTGTCTGTACTATTACTACAGTTTGTCTGTACAGTTTGTCTGCATTACAGAAGTGATGCTTATCGCTTCTACTTGTAACCTTTGGCCCTATATATACCAAGGGCTGATGCCAAATAAATCATCGGAGAAAACTTTGAAATCACTCTTCTTTGCCTGGTCTTCTGGTTAATTTTCTGGTTTTAGGCGTTATTTCCTTAATTCTTCCGCATTATACACCTGTGCGCATTACCAGCAATTTCGTCGCCAATCCTCACGACATCTGTTGAGGCTACATATTCTTCTTGGCAGACCTTGGCAATTTGATAGAGATTCTACACATCGTGGGCGAGACAATCGCTACATCTTCTTCAAAGATGGAAAGAAAATTATCCTTACCCCATTGGCGAAGAGCGTCGACCCAAAGTTTACAAGAGGAGGGTCACTCCTTCCTGATTGTGCAAAATTTTATAAATGAGGCTAAAGAGACATCCCAAATATTTGTTGTGATTGAGAAAGGAATGGAGACAATGCCCACTGAAGCTCCAAAAGGCTTGCAACCCTTCCTAGATGAATTCAAGAAAATCATGCCCGATGATCTTCCTGATGAACTACCCCCAATGAGAGATATTCAGCACCACATTGACCTTGTTCTTGGAGCGAGTTTACCAAATCTGCCCCACTACAGAATGAGTCCAAAAGAGTCACAAATTTTACAAGACAAGGTTGAGGAGTTGATCAGAAAAGGAATGGTCAGAGTCAGCATGAGCCCATGTGCAGTTCCAGCCTTATTGACACCTAAGAAAGACGGAAGTTGGCGGATGTGTGTAGATAGTCGAGCTATCAACCGAATCACGGTAAAGTATAGATTCCCAATTCCTCCCTTAGAGGACATGTTGGACATGTTGGAAGGGTCAAAGGTTTTCTCCAAGATAGATTTGAGGAGTGGATACCATCAAATCAGAATTAGACCCGGAGATGAATGGAAAATTGCTTTCAAAACAAAAGAAGGACTTTATGAGTGGCTTGTTATGCCTTTTGGACTCTCAAATGCACCAAGTACCTTCATGCGATTGATGAATCAGGTACTCAAACCTTTCATTGGTCATTTTGTTGTTGTTTACTTTGATGATATCCTGGTGTATAGTCATAATGAAGAAGAACATAAAAGGCATCTAACAGAAGTACTTACTGTGCTGAAGAAGGAGAAGTTGTACATCAACTCAAAGAAATGCCATTTTAATGACTGACCACTTGGTGTTCTTGGGTTTCGTGGGAAGTGCGTGAAGGCATTCATGTTGATAAGAAAAGTAAAAGCTATTAAGGAATGGCCTATACCCAGAAGTGATCAGAAGTTAGAAGCTTCCATGGGTCTGGCTACATTCTATCGGAAGGTTTTGTAAAACTTTTAGTTCCATTATGCACCAAAACGAATGTTTGAAGCAACGCAAGGTCTCCTGGACTCAAGAAGCTAATAGATGCTTCGAGTTGATTAAGGAGAAGTTATCTACTGCACCTATTTTGGCATTGCCTAGCTTCGAGAAGTTATTTGAGGTAGATTGTGATACTTCGTACATAGGCATTAGAGCCGTTCTATCCCAGGAAAGAAGACTAGTAGCTTTCTAAGTGAAAAGTTGAGTGAAGCCGAAAGAAGTTGTCAACATATAGCGGAATTGTTATGCTGTTGTACAAGCAGTCGGCATTGGAAGCACTATCTAATTCAACGAGAGTTCATTCGATATACTGACCACCAAGCTTTGAAATTCATTGATAGCCAGAACGACTTGAATCGCATGCATGGTCGATGGTCGTCATTCTTACAGCAATACACCTATGTTTTGAAACACAAATCTGGACAAAAAAATAAGGTTGCAGATGCTTTGAGCCGCAAGGCAGCCTTGATGGTAACTATAAGCAACGAGTTGAAGGGTTTGATTATTTGAAGGAATTGTATGCTGAAGATGAGATTTTAAAGAGGAGTTTAGAAAGTGCCAAGCAAGACAAAGAAGTGATTTATATCTCCATAAAGGCTTTCTCTTTAAGAGTTCTTGTCTTTACATTCCAAGGTGCTCCTTGAGAGAAAAGGTGGTGAAAGAGTTGTATAGCAGTGGTAGTAGGACATATTGGGCGTGACAAGAGCATTGCACTAGTTGAAGAGCGCTACTACTGGCCACAACTTAACTTCAAAGGGATGTGGCGCTTGTACAAAGCTGCAGGTATGCCAAACAGCCAAAGGAAGCTCTCAAAACACTGGCCTTTATACCCCATTGCCTGTGCCAAATGCCCCATGGGAGGATCTATCGAGGATTTTGTTTTGGGCCTCCCCAGGACTCAACGAGGCTTAGATTCAGTATTTGTGTTGTCGACAGATTTCCAAGATGGACACAACTTCATTCCATGTAAGAAAACAGCAGATGCAACAAGGGTGGCTAATCTATTCTTTCAAGAGATTGTAAGGCTACATGGAGTGCCAAAGACTATCACTTCTGATCGTGACACAAAATTTCTAAGTCACTTTTGGAAGACATTGTGGAAGCGATTTGATACGTCTCTACAATTTAGTAGTGCTTATCATCCACAAACAGATGGACAAAATGAAGTGGTGAATCAAACACTTGTAAACATCATTCGGTGTCTTGCAAGAGACAAACCAAAGCAGTGGGACTATGCACTCGCACAAGCTGAATTTGCTTTCAATAACATGAAGAATAGGTCCACAGGAAAATCGCCATTTGAAATTGTCAATGGAAGAACACCAAAACACCCGACGGATTTGGTGGTGTTGCCCAAATTACCAGGAACAAGCATAGCTGCAGACAATATGGTGGAGAGAATTATTGAACTGCAAACTGAGGTAAAGAAGAAATTAGAAGAATCCAATGCCAAATACAAAATTAAAGCGGACATTCATAAGCGTTCAAAAGAGTTTCAAGAAGGAGATCTGGTGATGGTGCACTTGAGGAAGGAACGGTTTCCAGCTGGAACTTACAACAAACTGAAACAGAAGAAAATTGGGCCACTGAAGATACTGAGAAAGATAAACAACAATGCCTATGTCATCGACCTCCCGAAGGATTTGGGGATCTCAAACACTTTTAATATTCAAGATTTGTTTGACTACTATGCACCTGAGGACTGCACATTACGACAAAGTAACTCGAGGACGAGTTCTTTACAAGAAGGGGACACTGATGTAGGACACTCAAAGGAAGTTCAAGAATATCAAAAGAAGCTAATTCAGAAGTCAAGGGGCCATGACAAATGATTTGATTCACTCTTCTATTTAAACTTAGGATTTACCTTACTTAGTACCTTTCTATGTTTAAAATTCTCTTCATTATGATGTCTTAGGTCTTATTCTCGGATTCCACCAACCCAAGACCAATTTTGGACTGAATCCTATTCAGTTTAGGACTTGGGAAGGATGAATCTTTATTTAGGATTTTATTTTCGTAGGTTAACTTATTTAGAACTTCTACCAACCCAATTAATGGGTTTAAACTGAGTTATATTCAGTTTAGGACTTGGAAAGCCAGAAACTTACTCAAATTGGATTTCTGGTATTTGTATAAATAGGCCTTCAGTCCTATGGACGGGGACAACTTTTATTCTCAATAAAGTTCTACTTTAGTGAATTTTCTCTCTTCCTTGTGGATTCAAGGAGTTCTTAACAGAGGCAACGGTGTTTTCCTCGTCTACCACGCTTGTTGCTACGTCAGCTTGCACTTGGGAAAGAAGGCCCACTTGTATATTGGTGCTCGTATTGCTTCCCTAGTTGGACAAGTACAACTTTTCTGCCTGCTAAACTCTTTATATATAAGGATTTCCTTAACATTGCTGACTTCCATGAGATTGCTGTGTAATGATATATATATAAGGATGCTTACCACTTCTTGTGTAATGTTCTCCATGTTTTATTTGATTAATTTTTGTAATAAGTTAATCTTGGCTGAACCTTACATGAGAAGTAAAGACTATGGCTACCTGATAATAGATGAATTTGTTCCCATGAAAGGAACCAGTCAACCTTGTCTAGAGTTGTTTGATGCAATTTATGGTAGGAAACCAGGAGCTAATAAACAACTTTTTTTTTGAAAAAAAGAAAACTCCTACCCAATAGTTAGCAGAATGAAATAAATCTTTTCTTTTCTAATTCTAAAGATGAGGATACTGCAGTTTATGTCAGACTGTAAGCCTATTTTCTCTCAAAATAATAAGAATCTCTCTCTCTTTTTTTTCTTCATGGAGAATAAACCCTAGTTCAAGATTAGCAAACCCTCGAATTTTGTAACGTAGTATCATAATTTTGGGAACTGATTATTCTCAAAACCTATTAGCCTGAAACCCACAAACATCATGACAAGCATTAGAGAAGACAAGGCATCAATGATCCTTGGAGATAACCTGGGACTTCAGATGACATCAATATGTTTGGTAGAATACATAAATTACTTCCAATAGGTCAAAACTGTATGTCTTTTTCAGAGCAGGAGAAAAGAGATTGTACATGAAAGGAGACCCATCAGAGAAGCCAACAGAAGACTCGTTCAGAGAAGATGGTTAATGACCATGCTCTAGAACAGCATGTGATACAACAAAACAGATACAGAAAGATGGTAGAAGACCCTATTCAAATTAGAGATAATATTTCAAGAACCTTTAAAATTACAGAAGTCATGGTCAAAACTAAACAAGCTGGTGAAATTCCAGAAGAGAACTTTGCAAATATGAAGTGCCACTGGAACAAACTAGACATGTACCAGCTTTCAACAACAAGCATTGAGAAGCAAAACCAAGTTACTAATGGCAGCAAAAGCCTTGGAAGAGGAGAATTCATTCCACTAGGAGAACAATCAGGAAGAGGACGAGGACGAGGAGGAGATAGAACCAACCTTAAGTACACTCATTTGTAAAGGACTAATCACACAATGTACAAGTGTTGGATTCTGTATGGAAAATCTTCACTGCACACATCTCACAAGCATCCAATTCCTATCATGAGTACAATGAGGCCCTTAATATATCAGAACAGGCCCCAATCCCAAAGACAACGAGATTAAAACTCAGTAAATAGGAGTATGACAATGTCATCTAAACTAGAAAAGCTCTATTTGACTCAGTAAATAGGAGTATGACAACGTCATCTAAACTAGAAAAGCTCTATTAGCCTTAACTGCAGCAGGAGCAGGTAAATCAAGCTCATAGCAAGCCATGGATTATTGACTCAAGAGCAACAAATTTATATGACTGACAATCCTAGACTGTTCTCATCATTGTCAAAGCTAGTACAATCAAAGCATGTAATCTGGGAGTGGAGAACATGTTTTAGAGGTAGTATGTAAGTTGAAACACTGAATTTCATCCCTGCTCTCTTAGTTGACAAGTTTTCTTGTAATTTACTCTTAGTAAGCAAGCTCACAAAAGCCCTCAAGTCTATGTAAGCTATCAATATCTCATTGTATTTTTCAGGACCTTCAAGCAAGAAAAACAATTAGAGGGATTGAAGATGGAGGCTTTATACCTTCTGGAATCTGGTGGAAAGAAATCTCAAGTCTATGTAAGCTAGCAAGGAAAGATACTCTTAATATTATAGAGTAGGTCATTTATCCTTTTCTAAGCTGAAAATTATGTTCCATAAGCTTAGCTTTTATTTAAAGTCTTTTTGTAAAACATGTGAGTTTGTCAAGTATCACAGAAGTACATACACTTTTAGAGTTAATGAGAAAAGTTTATATTCATTCTTTTTTTGGTCCACAGTAATGTATGGACATCCAGAAATAGTTCTTTAGATGGATACAAGTACTTCATAAGTTTTATTAATGGATGATGTACCTAATGAAAAACAAATCTAATGTCACTCATATATTCAAATTGTTTCAGAAAGAAGTATAGAATCGGTATAATGCATCTATTAAAACTTTCAGAATTGATAATGGAGAAGAATACACCTCAAGAGAGTTCCAAGAATATCTCCAAGACAATAGAATTATTTTGAAGCTTAATGTCTTGCAACACTACAACAAAATGGTGTGGCTAAAAAAATACAGATACCTTTCAGATGTTGCTAAATCCACTTTAATCCAGCAAAACTTGCCATATAGCTTTTGGGGGGATGTAGTTCAAACAACTTGCTATTTAATCAACAAAGCTCCTTCCGAACTATTTCAAAATAAGAGTCCTTTACAAGTCCTATGCCCTAACAATGAGACATTTCACATGAATCTCAAAGTATTTGGATGTATCTGTTTTGTCAAGACTTAAGTACAAATAGAGACAAACTCCAACCTAAAACAATTAAATGTGTATTCCTAAGGTATTGCAAAACACATAAGGGTTATAAGTGTTATGATCCAAAGAACCACAAAAAATATATAGCCATGGATGTAATCTTTCTTGAAAATGTACTCTACTCCATTAAAAATAACACAAATAGTAATGACTTGATCCTCAAAACAACGTTGAACCCTAACCCAACT
Organism: Trichopus zeylanicus subsp. travancoricus; assembly: GCA_005019695.1. Lineage (NCBI taxonomy): Eukaryota > Viridiplantae > Streptophyta > Magnoliopsida > Dioscoreales > Dioscoreaceae > Trichopus > Trichopus zeylanicus. The sequence continues at coordinate 16,257 of RXID01017345.1, forward strand.
TGTTTTGCCTCTACCTGTTGATGATCCTTCATCTGTAATGTATAAGAAAGGAGATGACAATAGGTTTGGAATTATCTACCACCAGAGATAAAAGTTTGGATTTGATCAACAAACCAATCCACCAATTATCACCTCAAAGGGTCTAGAACAGACACAGACACAAGAACAGGCCACTGAGAGCTTAGGTACACCTTCTACTCAAACTGAATATTGCCTCCCTATAGCACTGAGAAAAAAAGAAGAACATAAGCTTAATATCCTATTAGTCAGTTTGTATCATATGAGAAATTGTCCCCAAACTTTAAACGCTTTGCACTGTCCAACTCCTCAATTGTTACACCCAAAATAGTAATAGAAGCACTGAGTAATTTAAATTGGAGGCAAACAATGAAAGTAGAAACGGAAGCCTTACATCAAAACAACATATGGGAAATAGTACCACTACCAAATGGGAGTAGGATACAAGTGGATATATACTATTAAATATAAATTAATTGGGAGAATTGAGAGATACAAATCCAGACTGGTGGTAAAAGGGTTTACGCAGACTTATAGAGTATATTATTTTGATACTTTTTACCAATCGTAAAGCTAAACTGACGTAGCAACAAGCGTGGTAGACGAGGAAAACACCGTTGCCTCTGTTAAGAACTCCTTGAATCCACAAGGAAGAGAGAAAATTCATTAAAGTAGAACTTTATTGAGAATAAAAGTTGTCCCCCGTCCATAGGACTGAAGGCCTATTTATACAAATACCAGAAATCCAATTTGAGTAAGTTTCTGGCTTCCCAAGTCCTAAACTGAATATAACTCAGTTTAAACCCATTAATTGGGTTGGTAGAAGTTCTAAATAAGTTAACCTACGAAAATAAAATCCTAAATAAAGATTCATCCTTCCCAAGTCCTAAACTGAATAAGATTCAGTCCAAAATTGGTCTTGGATTGGTGGAATCCGAGAATAAGACCTAAGACATCATAATGAAGAGAATTTTAAACATAAAAAGGTACTAAGTAAGGTAAATCCTAAGTTTAAATAGAAGAGTGAATCAAATCATTTGTCATGGCCCCTTGACTTCTGAATTAGCTTCTTTTGATATTCTTGAACT
>RXID01017346.1:0-25043 GCA_005019695.1 Trichopus zeylanicus subsp. travancoricus
CAAAATGAAAATTCATACTTAACCTCATAATGTAGAAAATTCAAAAGAAGTCAAGTATTTTAAAAACATATTTATCCCCAAAATTTTAAAAAATTAAATTGCTGATTCGATTAGAAAACACCAATTCTTACTTATATGACTCCGAAAAAAATAAATTTTCATATTTAACCTTAAATGGCTTAATTTTCGCAGATCTGCCACTTTGAAAAAAGAAAATTAACCCGAAAAATATTTTTGTCATATATACCCCTTAAAAACTGAAATTGACGACCCAATTTCAAGATCTTAATTATCGCACGTATACCCCATTAGAGAATGAAATGCATATTCAAAACATAATTCTTTTTTTGAGCTTTCAAGGGAGTTTTTTTATACTTTATTATATTTTTATCAAATTTTATGATTTTCTATACCGTAATAATATTTCTATGATTGTTTCCTCATTCAAAGATTCTAATTTCCTTGCGTGCCACCTAGAAAAATTCGAACATGCTTGGAAAACTTACTTGCAAAATGAAAATTCATATTTAACCTCATAATGTAAAAAATTCAAAGGAAGTCAAGTATTTTAGAAACGTATTTATCCTCATAATCTTAAAAAATAAAATCGCTGATTCGATTAGAAAACCCTGATTTTTATACATATATGAACTTCCTAAAAAGTAAAATTTCATATTTAACTTAAAAGGGCTTAACTTTTCGCATATATACCAACTATTAAAAAAGAAAATTACCAGAAAAATATTTTTGACATTATACCGCAGTCTATAAAATTGAAATTGAAGACACAAATTATTCAAAATCTTAATTATCGCACATATACCCCTTTAGAGAATGAAATGCATATTCAAAACATAAATTTTTTTCAAGTTTTTATAGTTTCTGGTATTTTTTTGTATTTCTCACGGAGTTTAAGGTGTTTTTTGAGATTTCCAGAATTTCACAGAGTTTCAGAGGCTTTTCTATGATATTTTGTACTTTCACCAGTTTTCTACATTTTTTGCAAAATTAATGTATCTTGTATTTTATTTACTTGGAAGCATTTTTTTATCAATTTCTGAAATTTCAAGGGAGATTTCTTCGTAAATTTTTATATTTTTAGAAACTTTTATGGTTTTCCATATTTCATAATTTTTCTGTGATTTTTTCCTCATTATAAAAATTTAATTTATTTGCATATACCGCTTAAAAAAATTCAAAGTTCCTTGGACAACGTACCTTAAAATTGAAAATACATATCTAGCCTCGTAATGTGGCAAGTTCAAAAGAGGTAAAGTATTTTTAAAACTTATTTTGTGCTTTTACGAATTATCTGTAATTTTTGCATGTTTAATAAATTTCGTATTTTTTTTTACGTTCCGGGGGTTTGTTTTTAAGTTTTTGAACTTCCGAGGGAGGGTTTTTATATATCCTTTTAGATATTTAGGGGAATTTTCACCATGATTTTTCTAACCTCTTGGGAACAATTTTCTGTGATTTTTTTCGCCTCATTGAAATTGTTCACTTACCTTTGCGTACGTCTCATTAAGAAAATTCCAAACTTGCTTCGAAACTTATCTAAAACTGAAAATACATATTAACCCCGCAGGTAAAAAATTCCGAAAAAGCAGAAGGTAACTGCAAAAAATATTTGTGCCTCATAACTTAAAAAAATGGAAATCGAATAATTCAATAAAAAAAGCACCGATTTTCACATATAATGTCCTCTTTTTCAAAAGTTAAAATTTCATATTTAACCTTAAAGAACCAAATTTTCGTATATGAACAGCTTCGAAAGAAGAAAATTACGTAGAGAAACGTTTTCGGCATGTATATTTCTTGAAAACTAAAAGGGAAGACTCAATCTGAAAATTTTAAATATCGCATATATACCCCCTTTAGAGAACAAAATGCATATTTGAAAGAGAAATTTTATGTCTTTTTTGTAGTTTCGGGGATTCTTTTCTACTTTCAGGAAGTTTGAGGGTTCTTTTAAGATTTCCATGATTTTATGGACTTTGGGAGGGTTTTTGGTGATATCTTCTATTTTTACCAATCCTCTTCATTTTTTGCAAAATTAATGAATTTTGAAATATTTTTTCATGTTTTCGAGCTTTCAAGAGAGTTTTTTATACATTATTATATTTTTATCGAATTCTATGATTTTTTGAACTGTCATAATATTTCTATGATTTTTTTCCTCATTTAAAGATTCTACTTTCCTTGCGTGCCACTTAAAAAATTTCCAACACGCTTGGAAAACTTACTTACAAAACGAAAATTCATATTTAACCTCATAATGTAGAAAATTCAAAAGAAGTCAAGTATTTTAAAAACATATTTATCCTCATAATCTTAAAAAATTAAATTGCTGATTCGATTAGAAAACACCAATTCTTACTTATACGACTCCGAAAAAAATAAATTTTCATATTTAACCTTAAAGGGCTTAATTTTCGCAGATCCGCCACTTTGAAAAAAGAAAATTAACCCGAAAAATATTTTTGTCATATATACCTCTTAAAAACTGAAATTGACGACCCAATTTCAAGATCTTAATTATCGCACATATACCCCATTAGAGAATGAAATGCATATTCAAAACATAATTTTTTTTTTGAGCTTTCAAGGGAGTTGTTTTATACTTTATTATATTTTTATCAAATTTTATGATTTTCTATACCGTAATAATATTTCTATGATTTTTTTCTCATTCAAAGATTCTAATTTCCTTGCGTGCCACTTAGAAAAATTCGAACATGCTTGGAAAACTTACTTACAAAATGAAAATTCATATTTAACCTCATAATGTAAAAAATTCAAAGGAAGTCAAGTATTTTAGAAACGTATTTATCCTCATAATCTTAAAAAATAAAATCGCTGATTCGATTAGAAAACCCTGATTTTTACATATATGACTCCTAAAAAACTAAAATTTCATATTTAACCTTAAAGGGCTTACTTTTCGCATATATACCACTATGAAAAAAGAAAATTAACCAGAAAAATATTTTTGACATATATACCACTTAAAAATTGAAATTGAAGACCCAATTTCGAAATCTTAATTATCGCACATATACCCCTTCAGAGAATGAAATGCATATTCAAAACATAATTTTTTTTCAAGTTTTTATAGTTTCTGGTATTTTTTTTGTATTTCTCACGGAGTTTATGGTGTTTATTGAGATTTCCAAAATTTCACAGAGTTTCAGAGGCTTTTCTATGATATTTTGTACTTTCACCAGTTTTCTACATTTTTTGCAAATTTAATATATCTTGTATTTTATTTACTGGGAAGCATTTTTTTCTCAATTTCTGAACTTTCAAGGGAGATTTCTTCATAAATTTTTATATTTTTAGAAAATTTTTTGGTTTTCCATATTTCATAATTTTTTTGTGATTTTTTCCTCATTCTAAAAATTTAATTTATTTGCATATACCGCTTAAAAAAATTCAAAGTTCCTCGGACAACGTACCTTAAAATTGAAAATACATATCTAGCCTCGTAATGCGGCAAGTTCAAAAGAGGTATAGTATTTTTAAAACTTATTTTGCGCTTTTACGAATTATCTATAATTTTTGGATATTTAATAAATTTCGTATTTTTTTTTACGTTCCGGGGTTGTTTTTAAGTTTTTGAACTTTCGAGGGAGGGTTTTTATATATCTTTATATATTTAGGGAATTTCATGATTTTCTACGCTTTGAACAATTTTCTGTGATTTTTTCGCCTCATTTGAAAATTTCACTTTACTTGCGTACGTCTCTTAAGAAAATTCAAATTTGCTTCGAAAACTTATCTAAAAACTGAAAATACATATTAACCCCGCAAGGTAAAAAATTCGAAAGCAATAATGTACTGCAAAAAATATTTTGCCTCATAACTTAAAAAATGAAATCGAATATTCAATAAAAAAGCACCGATTTTCACATATATGTCTCTTTCAAAAGTAAAATTTCATATTTAACCTTAAAGAACCAAATTTTCGTATATGAACAGCTTCGAAAGAAGAAAATTACGTAGAGAAAAGTTTTCGGCATGTATATTTCTTGAAAATTGAAATGGAAGACTCAATCTGAAAATTTTAAATATCGCATATATACTCCTTTAGAGAACCAGATGCATATTTGAAAGAGAATTTTTATGTCTTTTTTGTAGTTTCGGGGATTCTTTTCTACTTTAATGAAGTATGAGGGTTCTTTTACGATTTCCATGATTTTATGGACTTTGGGAGGGTTTTTGGTGATATTTTCTATTTTTACCAATCCTCTTCATTGTTTGCAAAATTAATGAATTTTGAAATATTTTTTCGTGTTTTCGAGCTTTCAAGAGAGTTTTTTATACTTTATTATATTTTTATCGAATTCTATGATTTTCTGTACTGTCATAATATTTCTATGATTTTTTTCCTCATTTAAAGATTCTAATTTCCTTGCGTGCCACTTGAAAAAATTCAAACATGCTTGGAAAACTTACTTACAAAATGAAAATTCATACTTAACCTCCTAATGTAGAAAATTCAAAAGAAGTCAAGTATTTTAAAAACATATTTATCCTCATAATCTTAAAAAATTAAATAGCTGATTCGATTAGAAAACACCAATTCTTACTTATATGACTCCGCAGAAAATAAATTTTCATATTTAACCTTAAAGGGCTTAATTTTCGCAGATCTGCCACTTTGAAAAAAGAAAATTAACCCGAAGAATATTTCTGTCATACATACCTCTTAAAAACTGAAATTGAAGACTCAATTTCAAGATCTTAATTATTGCTCATATACCCCATTAGAGAATGAAATGCATATTCAAAACATAATTTTTTTTTGAGCTTTCTAGGGAGTTTTTTATACTTTATTATATTTTTATCGAATTCTATGATTTTTTGAACTGTCATAATATTTCTATGATTTTTTTCCTCATTTAAAGATTCTACTTTCCTTGCGTGCCACTTAGAAAAATTCGAACATGCTTGGAAAACTTACTTACAAAATGAAAATTCATATTTAACCTCATAATGTAGAAAATTCAAAAGAAGTCGAGTATTTTAAAAACATATTTATCCTCATAATCTTAAAAAATTAAATTGCTGATTCGATTAGAAAACACCAATTCTTACTTATATGACTCCGAAAAAAATAAATTTTCATATTTAACCTTAAAGAGCTTAATTTTCGCAGATCTGCCACTTGGAAAAAAGAAAATTAACCCGAAAAATATTTTTGTCGTATATACCTCTTAAAAACTGAAATTGACGACCCAATTTCAAGATCTTAATTATCGCACATATACCACCTTAGCGCCTGAACTGCCTATTCCCACCATCATTTTTGTTTTGGCTTTCACAGCGAGTTGTTTATACTTTATTATATTTTTATCCACTTTTTCTGATTTTCCCCTATACCGTCCTTCCTCTTTTCTATGATTTTTTCTCCTTCCCCGCTTCTTCCTTTCCTGGTGCCCCTTCGCCCACTTCGCCCTGCTTGGCCCCCTTATTAACAAAATGAACATTCATATTAACCTCATAATGTAAAAAATTCAAAGGAAGTCAAGTATTTTAGAAACATATTTATCCTCATAATCTTAAAAAATAAAATCGCTGATTCGATTAGAAAACCCTGATTTTTACATATATGACTCCTAAAAAAGTAAAATTTCATATTTAACCTTAAAGGGCTTACTTTTCGCATATATACCACTATGAAAAAAGAAAATTAACCAGAAAAATATTTTTGACATATATACCACTTAAAAATTGAAATTGAAGACCCAATTTCGAAATCTTAATTATCGCACATATACCCCTTCAGAGAATGAAATGCATATTCAAAACATAATTTTTTTTCAAGTTTTTATAGTTTCTGGTATTTTTTTTGTATTTCTCACGGAGTTTATGGTGTTTATTGAGATTTCCAAAATTTCACAGAGTTTCAGAGGCTTTTCTATGATATTTTGTACTTTCACCAGTTTTCTACATTTTTTGCAAATTTAATATATCTTGTATTTTATTTACTGGGAAGCATTTTTTTCTCAATTTCTGAACTTTCAAGGGAGATTTCTTCATAAATTTTTATATTTTTAGAAAATTTTTTGGTTTTCCATATTTCATAATTTTTCTGTGATTTTTTCCTCATTCTAAAAATTTAATTTATTTGCATATACCGCTTAAAAAAATTCAAAGTTCCTCGGACAACGTACCTTAAAATTGAAAATACATATCTAGCCTCGTAATGCGGCAAGTTCAAAAGAGGTATAGTATTTTTAAAACTTATTTTGCGCTTTTACGAATTATCTATAATTTTTGGATATTTAATAAATTTCGTATTTTTTTTTACGTTCCGGGGTTGTTTTTAAGTTTTTGAACTTTCGAGGGAGGGTTTTTATATATCTTTATATATTTAGGGAATTTCATGATTTTCTACGCTTTGAACAATTTTCTGTGATTTTTTCGCCTCATTTGAAAATTTCACTTTACTTGCGTACGTCTCTTAAGAAAATTCAAACTTGCTTCGAAAACTTATCTAAAAAATGAAAATACATATTAACCCCGCAAGGTAAAAAATTCGAAAGCAATAATGTACTGCAAAAAAATATTTTGCCTCATAACTTAAAAAATGAAATCGAATATTCAATAAAAAAGCACCGATTTTCACATATATGTCTCTTTCAAAAGTAAAATTTCATATTTAACCTTAAAGAACCAAATTTTCGTATATGAACAGCTTCGAAAGAAGAAAATTACGTAGAGAAAAGTTTTCGGCATGTATATTTCTTGAAAACTGAAATGGAAGACTCAATCTGAAAATTTTAAATATCGCATATATACTCCTTTAGAGAACCAGATGCATATTTGAAAGAGAATTTTTATGTCTTTTTTGTAGTTTCGGGGATTCTTTTCTACTTTCATGAAGTATGAGGGTTCTTTTAAGATTTCCATGATTTTATGGACTTTGGGAGGGTTTTTGGTGATATTTTCTATTTTTACCAATCCTCTTCATTTTTTGCAAAATTAATGAATTTTGAAATATTTTTTCATGTTTTCGAGCTTTCAAGAGAGTTTTTTATACTTTATTATATTTTTATCGAATTCGATGATTTTCTGTACTGTCATAAATATTTCTATGATTTTTTTCCTCATTTAAAGATTCTAATTTCCTTGCGTGCCATTTAAAAAAATTCCAACAAGCTTGGAAAACTTACTTACAAAACTAAAATTCATATTTAACCTCATAATGTAGAAAATTCAAAAGAAGTCAAGTATTTTAAAAACATATTTATCCTCATAATCTTAAAAAATTAAATAGCTGATTCGATCAGAAAACACCAATTCTTACTTATATGACTCCGAAGAAAATAAATTTTCATATTTAACCTTAAAGGGCTTAATTTTCGCAGATCTGCCACTTTGAAAAAAGAAAATTAACCCGAAAAATATTTCTGTCATACATACCTCTTAAAAACTGAAATTGAAGACTCAATTTCAAGATCTTAATTATTGCTCATATACCCCATTAGAGAATGAAATGCATATTCAAAACATAATTTTTTTTTGAGCTTTCAAGGGAGTTTTTTATACTTTATTATATTTTTATCGAATTCTATGATTTTTTGAACTGTCATAATATTTCTATGATTTTTTTCCTCATTTAAAGATTCTACTTTCCTTGCGTGCCACTTAAAAAATTTCCAACACGCTTGGAAAACTTACTTACAAAACGAAAATTCATATTTAACCTCATAATGTAGAAAATTCAAAAGAAGTCAAGTATTTTAAAAACATATTTATCCTCATAATCTTAAAAAATTAAATTGCTGATTCGATTAGAAAACACCAATTCTTACTTATATGACTCCGAAAAAAATAAATTTTCATATTTAACCTTAAAGGGCTTAATTTTCGCAGATCTGCCACTTTGAAAAAAGAAAATTAACCCGAAAAATATTTTTGTCATATATACCTCTTAAAAACTGAAATTGACGACCCAATTTCAAGATCTTAATTATCGCACATATACCCCATTAGAGAATGAAATGCATATTCAAAACATAATTTTTTTTTTGAGCTTTCAAGGGAGTTTTTTATACTTTATTATATTTTTATCAAATTTTATGATTTTCTATACCGTAATAATATTTCTATGATTTTTTTCTCATTCAAAGATTCTAATTTCCTTGCGTGCCACTTAGAAAAATTCGAACATGCTTGGAAAACTTACTTACAAAATGAAAATTCATATTTAACCTCATAATGTAAAAAATTCAAAGGAAGTCAAGTATTTTAGAAACGTATTTATCCTCATAATCTTAAAAAATAAAATCGCTGATTCGATTAGAAAACCCTGATTTTTACATATATGACTCCTAAAAAACTAAAATTTCATATTTAACCTTAAAGGGCTTACTTTTCGCATATATACCACTATGAAAAAAGAAAATTAACCAGAAAAATATTTTTGACATATATACCACTTAAAAATTGAAATTGAAGACCCAATTTCGAAATCTTAATTATCGCACATATACCCCTTCAGAGAATGAAATGCATATTCAAAACATAATTTTTTTTCAAGTTTTTATAGTTTCTGGTATTTTTTTTGTATTTCTCACGGAGTTTAAGGTGTTTTTTGAGATTTCCAGAATTTCACAGAGTTTCAGAGGCTTTTCTATGATATTTTGTACTTTCACCAGTTTTCTACATTTTTTGCAAATTTAATATATCTTGTATTTTATTTACTGGGAAGCATTTTTTTCTCAATTTCTGAACTTTCAAGGGAGATTTCTTCATAAATTTTTATATTTTTAGAAAATTTTTTGGTTTTCCATATTTCATAATTTTTTTGTGATTTTTTCCTCATTCTAAAAATTTAATTTATTTGCATATACCGCTTAAAAAAATTCAAAGTTCCTCGGACAACGTACCTTAAAATTGAAAATACATATCTAGCCTCGTAATGCGGCAAGTTCAAAAGAGGTATAGTATTTTTAAAACTTATTTTGCGCTTTTACGAATTATCTATAATTTTTGGATATTTAATAAATTTCGTATTTTTTTTTACGTTCCGGGGTTGTTTTTAAGTTTTTGAACTTTCGAGGGAGGGTTTTTATATATCTTTATATATTTAGGGAATTTCATGATTTTCTACGCTTTGAACAATTTTCTGTGATTTTTTCGCCTCATTTGAAAATTTCACTTTACTTGCGTACGTCTCTTAAGAAAATTCAAATTTGCTTCGAAAACTTATCTAAAAACTGAAAATACATATTAACCCCGCAAGGTAAAAAATTCGAAAGCAATAATGTACTGCAAAAAATATTTTGCCTCATAACTTAAAAAATGAAATCGAATATTCAATAAAAAAGCACCGATTTTCACATATATGTCTCTTTCAAAAGTAAAATTTCATATTTAACCTTAAAGAACCAAATTTTCGTATATGAACAGCTTCGAAAGAAGAAAATTACGTAGAGAAAAGTTTTCGGCATGTATATTTCTTGAAAATTGAAATGGAAGACTCAATCTGAAAATTTTAAATATCGCATATATACTCCTTTAGAGAACCAGATGCATATTTGAAAGAGAATTTTTATGTCTTTTTTGTAGTTTCGGGGATTCTTTTCTACTTTAATGAAGTATGAGGGTTCTTTTACGATTTCCATGATTTTATGGACTTTGGGAGGGTTTTTGGTGATATTTTCTATTTTTACCAATCCTCTTCATTGTTTGCAAAATTAATGAATTTTGAAATATTTTTTCGTGTTTTCGAGCTTTCAAGAGAGTTTTTTATACTTTATTATATTTTTATCGAATTCTATGATTTTCTGTACTGTCATAATATTTCTATGATTTTTTTCCTCATTTAAAGATTCTAATTTCCTTGCGTGCCACTTGAAAAAATTCAAACATGCTTGGAAAACTTACTTACAAAATGAAAATTCATACTTAACCTCCTAATGTAGAAAATTCAAAAGAAGTCAAGTATTTTAAAAACATATTTATCCTCATAATCTTAAAAAATTAAATAGCTGATTCGATTAGAAAACACCAATTCTTACTTATATGACTCCGCAGAAAATAAATTTTCATATTTAACCTTAAAGGGCTTAATTTTCGCAGATCTGCCACTTTGAAAAAAGAAAATTAACCCGAAGAATATTTCTGTCATACATACCTCTTAAAAACTGAAATTGAAGACTCAATTTCAAGATCTTAATTATTGCTCATATACCCCATTAGAGAATGAAATGCATATTCAAAACATAATTTTTTTTTGAGCTTTCTAGGGAGTTTTTTATACTTTATTATATTTTTATCGAATTCTATGATTTTTTGAACTGTCATAATATTTCTATGATTTTTTTCCTCATTTAAAGATTCTACTTTCCTTGCGTGCCACTTAGAAAAATTCGAACATGCTTGGAAAACTTACTTACAAAATGAAAATTCATATTTAACCTCATAATGTAAAAAATTCAAAGGAAGTCAAGTATTTTAGAAACATATTTATCCTCATAATCTTAAAAAATAAAATCGCTGATTCGATTAGAAAACCCTGATTTTTACATATATGACTCCTAAAAAAATAAAATTTCATATTTAACCTTAAAGGGCTTACTTTTCGCATATATACCACTATGAAAAAAGAAAATTAACCAGAAAAATATTTTTGACATATATACCTCTTAAAAATTGAAATTGAAGACCCAATTTCGAAATCATAATTATCGCACATATACCCTTTTAGAGAATGAAATGCATATTCAAAACATAATTTTTTTTCAAGTTTTTATAGTTTCTGGTATTTTTTTGTATTTCTCACGGAGTTTAAGGTGTTTTTGAGATTTCCAAAATTTCACAGAGTTTCAGAGGCTTTTCTATGATATTTTGTACTTTCACCAGTTTTCTACATTTTTTGCAAATTTAATGTATCTTGTATTTTATTTACTTGGAAGCATTTTTTTATCAATTTCTGAACTTTCAAAGGAGATTTCTTCATAAATTTTTATATTTTTAGAAAACTTTATGGTTTTCCATATTTCATAATTTTTCTGTGATTTTTTCCTCATTCTAAAAATTTAATTTATTTGCATATACCGCTTAAAAAAATTCAAAGTTCCTTGGACAACGTACCTAAAAATTGAAAATACATATCTAGCCTCGTAATGCGGCAAGTTCAAAAGAGGTCAAGTATTTTTAAAACTTATTTTATGCTTTTACGAATTATCTGTAATTTTTGCATCTTTAATAAATTTCGTATTTTTTTTTACGTTCCGGGGTTGTTTTTAAGTTTTTGAACTTTCGAGGGAGGGTTTTTATATATCTTTATATATTTAGGGAATTTCATGATTTTCTACGCTTTGAACAATTTTCTGTGGTTTTTTCGCCTCATTTGAAAATTTCACTTTACTTGCGTACGTCTCTTAAGAAAATTCAAACTTGCTTCGAAATCTTATCTAAAAAGTGAAAATACATATTAACCCCTCAAGGTAAAAAATTCGAAAGCAATAATGTACTGCAAAAAAATATTTTGCCTCATAACTTAAAAAATGAAATCGAATATTCAATAAAAAAGCACCGATTTTCACATATATGTCTCTTTCAAAAGTAAAATTTCATATTTAACCTTAAAGAACCAAATTTTCGTATATGAACAGCTTCGAAAGAAGAAAATTACGTAGAGAAAAGTTTTCGGCATGTATATTTCTTGAAAACTGAAATGGAAGACTCAATCTGAAAATTTTAAATATCGCATATATACCCCTTTAGAGAACCAAATGCATATTTGAAAGAGAATTTTTATGTCTTTTTTGTAGTTTCGGGGATTCTTTTCTACTTTCATGAAGTATGAGGGTTCTTTTAAGATTTCCATGATTTTATGGACTTTGGGAGGGTTTTTGGTGATATTTTCTATTTTTACCAATCCTCTTCATTGTTTGCAAAATTAATGAATTTTGAAATATTTTTTCATGTTTTCGAGCTTTCAAGAGAGTTTTTTATAATTTATTATATTTTTATTGAATTCTATGATTTTCTGTACTGTCATAATATTTCTATGATTTTTTTCCTCATTTAAAGATTCTAATTTCCTTGCGAGCCACTTAAAAAAATTCGAACATGCTTGGAAAACTTACTTACAAAATGAAAATTCATATTTAACCTCATAATGTAAAAAATTCAAAGGAAGTCAAGTATTTTAGAAACGTATTTATCCTCATAATCTTAAAAAATAAAATCGCTGATTCGATTAGAAAACCCTTATTTTTACATATATGACTCCTAAAAAAATAAAATTTCATATTTAACCTTAAAGGGCTTACTTTTCGCATATATACCACTATGAAAAAAGAAAATTAACCAGAAAAATATTTTTGACCTATATGCCTCTTAAAAATTGAAATTGAAGACCCAATTTCGAAATCTTAATTATTGCACATATACCCCTTTAGAGAATGAAATGCATATTCAAAACATAATTTTTTTTCAAGTTTTTATAGTTTCTGGTATTTTTTTGTATTTCTCACGAAGTTTAAGGTGTTTTTTGAGATTTCCCAAATTTCACAGAGTTTCAGAGGTTTTTCTATGATATTTTGTACTTTCACCAGTTTTCTACATTTTTTGCAAATTTAATGTATCTTGTATTTTATTTACTTTGAAACATTTTTTTCTCAATTTCTGAACTTTCAAGGGAGATTTCTTCATAAATTTTTATATTTTTAGAAAATTTTATGGTTTTCCATATTTCATAATTTTTCTGTGATTTTTTCCTCATTCTAAAAATTTAATTTATTTGCATATACCGCTTAAAAAAAATTCAAAGTTCCTTGGACAACGTACCTTAAAATTGAAAATACATATCTAGCCTCGTAATGCGACAAGTTCAAAAGAGGTAAAGTATTTTTAAAACTTATTTTGTGCTTTTACGAATTATCTGTAATTTTTACATCTTTAATAAATTTCGTATTTCTTTTTACGTTCCGGGGTTGTTTTTAAGTTTTTGAACTTTCGAGGGAGGGTTTTTATATATCTTTATATATTTAGGGAATTTCATGATTTTCTACGCTTTGAACAATTTTCTGTGATTTTTGGCCTCATTTGAAAATTTCACTTTACTCGCGTTCATCTCTTAAGAAAATTCAAACTTGCTTCGAAAAATTATCTAAAAAATGAAAATACATATTAACCCCGCAAGGCAAAAAATTCGAAAGCAATAATGTACTGCAAAAAAATATTTTGCCTCATAACTTAGAAAATGAAATCGAATATTCAATAAAAAAGCACCGATTTTCACATATATGTCTCTTTCAAAAGTAAAATTTCATATTTAACCTTAAAGAACCAAATTTTCGTATATATGAACAGCTTCGAAAGAAGAAAATTACGTAGAGAAAAGTTTTCGGCATGTATATTTCTTGAAAACTGAAATGGAAGACTCAATCTGAAAATTTTAAATATCGCATATATACCCCTTTAGAGAACCAAATGCATATTTGAAAGAGAATTTTTATGTCTTTTTTTTAGTTTCGGGGATTCTTTTCTACTTTCATGAAGTATGAGGGTTCTTTTCAGATTTCCATGATTTTATGGACTTTGGGAGGGTTTTTGGTGATATTTTCTATTTTTACCAATCCTCTTCATTGTTTGCAAAATTAATGAATTTTGAAATATTTTTTCGTGTTTTCGAGCTTTCAAGAGAGTTTTTTATACTTTATTATATTTTTATCGAATTCTATGATTTTCTGTACTGTCATAATATTCTATGATTTTTTTCCTCATTTAAAGATTCTAATTTCCTTGCGTGCCACTTCAAAAAATTCCAACATGCTTGGAAAACTTACTTACAAAACGAAAATTCATATTTAACCTCATAATGCAGAAAATTCAAAAGAAGTCAAGTATTTTAAAAACATATTTATCCTCATAATCTTAAAAAGTTAAATAGCTGATTCGATTAGAAAACACCAATTCTTACTTATATGACTCCGAAGAAAATAAATTTTCATATTTAACCTTAAAGGGCTTAATTTTCGCAGATCTGCCACTTTGAAAAAAGGAAATTAACCCGAAAAATATTTCTGTCATACATACCTCTTAAAAACTGAAATTGAAGACGCAATTTCAAGATCTTAATTATCGCACATATACCCCATTAGAGAATGAAATGCATATTCAAAACATAATTTTTTTTGAGCTTTCAAGGGAGTTTTTTATACTTTATTATATTTTTATCAAATGTTATGATTTTCTATACCGTAATAATATGTCTATGATTTTTTTCTCATTCAAAGATTCTAATTTCCTTGCGTGCCACTTACAAAAATTCGAACATGCTTGGAAAACTTACTTGCAAAATGAAAATTCATATTTAACCTCATAATGTAAAAAATTCAAAGGAAGTCAAGTATTCTAGAAACATATTTATCCTCATAATCTTAAAAAATAAAATCTCTGATTCGATTAGAAAACCCTGATTTTTACGTATATGACTCCTAAAAAAATAAAATTTCATATTTAACCTTAAAGGGATTACTTTTCGCATATATACCACTATGAAAAAGGAAAATTAACCAGAAAAATATTTTTGACATATATACCTCTTAAAAATTGAAATTGAAGACCCAATTTCCAAATCTTAATTATCTCACATATACCCCTTTAGAGAATGAAATGCATATTCAAAACATAATTTTTTTTTAAGTTTTTATTGTTTCTGGTATTTTTTTGTATTTCTCACGAAGTTTAAGGTGTTTTTTGAGATTTCCAAAATTTCACAGAGTTTTAGAGGCTTTTCTATGATATTTTGTACTTTCACCAGTTTTCTACATTTTTTGCAAATTTAATGTATCTTGTATTTTATTTACTTTGAAACATTTTTTTCTCAATTTCTGAACATTCATGGGAGATTTCTTCATAAATTTTTATATTTTTAGAAAATTTTATGGTTTTCCATATTTCATAATGTTTCTGTGATTTTTTCCTCATTCTAAAAATTTAATTTATTTGCATATACCACTCAAAGTTCCTTGGACAACGTACCTTAAAATTGAAAATACATATCTAGCCTCGTAATGCGGCAAGTTCAAAAGAGGTAAAGTATTTTTAAAACTTATTTTGTGCTTTTACGAATTATCTGTAATTTTTGCATGTTTAATAAATTTCGTATTTTTTTTTTACGTTCCGGGGTTGTTTTTAAGTTTTTGAACTTTCGAGGGAGGGTTTTTATATATCTTTATATTTTTAGGGAATTTCATGATTTTCTACGCTTTGAACAATTTTCTGTGATTTTTCGCCTCATTTGAAAATTTCACTTTACTCGCGTACATCTCTTAAGAAAATTCAAACTTGCTTCGAAAACTTATCTAAAAAATGAAAATACATATTAACCCCTCAAGGTAAAAAATTCGAAAGCAATAATGTACTGCAAAAAAATATTTTGCCTCATAACTTAAAAAATGAAATCGAATATTCAATAAAAAAGCACCGATTTTCACATATATGTCTCTTTCAAAAGTAAAATTTCATATTTAACCTTAAAGAACCAAATTTTCGTATATGAACAGCTTGGAAACAAGAAAATTACGTAGAGAAAAGTTTTCGGCATGTATATTTCTTGAAAACTAAAATGGAAGACTCAATCTGAAAATTTTAAATATCGCATATATACCCCTTTAGAGAACCAAATGCATATTTGAAAGAGAATTTTTATGTTTTTTTTGTAGTTTCGGGGATTCTTTTCTACTTTCAAGAAGTTTGAGAGTTCTTTTAAGATTTCCACGATTTTATGGACTTTGGAGGGTTTTTGGTGATATTTTCTATTTTTACCAATCCTCTTCATTTTTTGCAGAATTAATGAATTTTGAAATATTTTCTCATGTTTTCGAGCTTTCAAGAGAGTTTTTTATACTTTATTATATTTTTATCCAATTCTATGATTCTCTGTACTGTCATAATATTTCTATGATTTTTTTCCTCATTTAAAGATTCTAATTTCCTTGCGTGCCACTTAAAAAAATTCGAACATGCTTGGAAAACAAACTTACAAAACGAAAATTCATACTTAACCTCATAATGTAGAAAATTCAAAAGAAGTCAAGTATTTTAAAAACATATTTATCCTCATAATCTTAAAAAATTAAATAACTGATTCGATTAGAAAACACCAATTCTTACCTATATGACTCCGGAAAAAATAAAATTTCATATTTAACCTTAAAGGGCTTAATTTTCGCAGATCTACCACTTTGAAAAAAGAAAATTAACCCGAAAAATATTTTTGTCATATATACCTCTTAAAAACTGAAATTGACGACCCAATTTCAAGATCTTAATTATCGCACATATACCCCATTAGAGAATGAAATGCATATTCAAAACATAATTTTTTTTGAGCTTTCAAGGGAGTTTTTTATACTTTATTATGTTTTTATCAAATTTTATGATTTTCTCTACTGTAATAATATTTCTATGATTTTTTCCTCATTCAAAGATTCTAATTTCCTTGCGTGCCACTTAAAAAAATTCGAACATGCTTGGAAAACTTACCTACAAAATGAAAATTCATATTTAACCTCATAATGTAAAAAATTCAAAGGAAGTCAAGTATTTTAGAAACATATTTATCCTCATAATCTTAAAAAATAAAATCGCTAATTCGATTAGAAAACCCTAATTTTTACATATATGACTCCTAAAAAAATAAAATTTCATATTTAACCTTAAAGGGCTTACTTTTCGCATATATACCACTTTGAAAAAGGAAAATTAACCAGAAAAATATTTTTGACATAGATACCTCTTAAAAATTGAAATTGAAGACTCAATTTCAAAATCTTTATTATCGCACATATACCCCTTTAGAGAATGAAATGCATATTCAAAACATAATTTTTTTTCAAGTTTTTATAGTTTTTGGTATTTTTTTTGTATTTCTCACGAAGTTTAAGGTGTTTTTTGAGATTTCCAAAATTTCACAGAGTTTCAGAGGCTTTTCTATGATATTTTGTACTTTCACCAGTTTTCTACATTTTTTGCAAATTTAATGTATCTTGTATTTTATTTACTTGGAAGCATTTTTTTATCAATTTCTGAACTTTCAAAGGAGATTTCTTCATAAATTTTTATATTTTGAGAAAACTTTATGGTTTTCCATATTTCACAATTTTTCTGTGATTTTTCCCTCATTCTAAAAATTTAATTTATTTGCATATACCGCTTAAAAAAATTCAAAGTTCCTTGGACAACGTACCTTAAAATTGAAAATACATATCTAGCCTCGTAATGCGGCAAGTTCAAAAGAGGTAAAGTATTTTTAAAACGTATTTTGTGGTTTTGGGAATTATCTATAATTTTTGTATATTTAATAAATTTCGTATTTTTTTTTACGTTCCGGGGTTGTTTTTAAGTTTTTGAACTTTCGAGGGAGGGTTTTTATATATCTTTATATTTTTAGGGAATTTCATGATTTTCTACGCTTTGAACAATTTTCTACGCGGTGATGAAGGGCACTTCGCCCGTGAATGTCCGAATGAACGACGCAATGTCAAGCGCGTCGCTATGTTCGAACAATTGGACCTCCCTACAGACTGTGAGATTGTATCCGTCTAAGAAGGTGATGACCCCAGTGATGCGATTTACAGCATGTCCGAGGGTGAGGAGGATACGACTATTTTGCAGGAGGAGAAAATCTTCATGTTTCGGGAGGAAGATCATACATGGTGGATCGGCCCTACAGGAGGCTATCGAGCAATGATCCAAGTCTCCCAGGACCAATATACATGCAACCATACCTGGAAACTCAATCAAGACGTTCCTGACAACTATGAACGCTGCCATTGCTGCCATGCACCCTCCCAGAAGTGCTACCGGATGCATTGCCCAACCTGCCAGCTGACAATTTGTGGGCGATGCAGCTCCTACTATTTTGATAAACGCATTCCTGTTGCTCAAACACATATGCTCAGGTATGATTCTACAGACCTCCTTCGTGAGCAACAACATTATATTTTATCTTGTGACAACGAAAGGAAGCAGCTACAGCAGCAGCTAGCTTTCAGCCAAGATGAGAAAGAGGCCCTCCAAAACCGCCTCCTTCTGGCTCAACAGGAGAGCCACCGATGGCAACTGAAATACAAGAAACTGGAAGAAGCAACCATGGAGCTTGATCGCCTGATGCTCGAACGAGAGGACCTCCGATGAGAAATTCAGGGTTTGTACCAGCAAAAGGGCAAACAACAAGAGGCTGAGGCGGTTGATACTGACACCGACCTCAATGTCTTTCTTGTGGACACCACACAAAAGGTTCTCTCCGCTGAAGCCCAGATGCCTACACAACCTCGTTGGGCCAAGAATATGTTATACAACCTAACGGTGAAGTTCGACAAGTTCAACACCTTATCGAACAAGAGACGAGTAACACCCCTTTGCCTTCTTTTCCCTCCGGTTTGCTAATAAAAATTTCCCTTGGATCTCTGTTTGCATTTCGTTGGTTGTTCAAGCCATGGAAATGTGGCCTAACCAAGCTCTGATACCAGGTTTTTTGCACGGGCTGAATAGTAGAGAAACTGGCAGTAGCAAGAAACTATGGAAACTATAAGGAGGCAAGGGAAGTTTTCTGAATCCTCCGTTCTGCCTTTGTGGAAGGCTAGAGGTGCTTATTTATAGCAATTCGGGGATGTGATAAGGGAGAATCTACTCCGTGACACACCCAATGGATGTGATAAGGGCGAATCTCCTTTCCACACCTGATACTACAGCACACTGACTTTACAGTACGCATTTATGTGACAGCATACACTCTTTACAGCACACTTATGTGACAGCACACTGACTTTATATCACATATCCATCCTGGATGCCTTACTTTGGGGGTAAGTTATGCTTGGGGTTAGAATGGTCCTGGATGCCTTGCTTCAGGGGCAAGTTATGCCTGGTGGGGTCAGAAGCAATAGGCAAGGAGTCGCTGTGCAGCATCCACTATGAGGTGGACGGCTTTGGCAAGTTGCTCATCCAGTTGGGTGGCAACAGGGTGCCACTGGGCCCAGAAGTTGCCCGTGGTCTTGCGCCATGCACATTTTGTGACTTCTGTGAGTTTGAGGGCATGGAGGTGCCAGAATTGTCGAACGGCGTCAAGTGCTTCCTGGGCATGGGTAGCCACTAGACTGAGGGCTGCTAAATCGTCTGGTACAGACCATTCCCCTGAAAGGACAAGAGCAGTAATGAGACGAGAGAGGGTGTCAGCTAATTGGTTATCCCCTCCGTCGATATGCTCAAACTGTATAGAAATCCCGGTGCCGGTTATATAGTCAGTGAAGGCGAGCCAACGTACGTGGGAAGGTTTGTTGTTGGCCGATTTATCAAAGAAACTGATAATTGCTTAACAGTCCGTACGGATAGTCAGCTCGGCTTTATCTAGGTAGTAGATCTTGAGTGCTTCCAGGGAGTTCATCACGGCAAAGAGTTCTGCATCAATTGTTGACTTGAGTGGGTGGAACTTGCCGCTGGCATAAGTACAAATCTTTTCGACAGACTTGGGGTCAAACTTATGAGGTTTCCATTTGCAAACCCCACCCCAGCCTGTCATGCAGCTGTCTGTTTCCAAGATCATATAGCTGTTATCCGGTGGAATCTCTAAATCCGGTAGTTGTTGGATTAGAGTCTTGATCTTGGTTACGAGAGCCCAATCCTGGGAGTTCCAGCGCTTCTCCCCTGTAGGACTAGTTTTGGCATAAAAGGGCCCGAGCAACGTTCCCAGATTCGGGATATAGTTGCGGGTGTAATTCAGAATACCGAGCCAAGCTCGGAGGCCTTTGGTTGTTGTCAGCTCCTGTTCGTTGAAGGTTGCGATCTTCTTGATGATATGGGGCTGTAATTTGATCCGTTGGTTCCCAAGAACTGCCCCAAGAAATTCGACTTCGGAGACCGCCAGCTTCATTTTGGTGGGGCTAAGAACAAGCCCATGTGTTTTGCAGATCTGAAGCATAATCTGCAAATGTTGTTCATGTTCTGCTTTCGAGGATGAGAAGACCAGAATGTCATCTATATAGACTGCAATGAAATCCACAGTCCCTTAGAAGCAGTGATCCATCTTCCTTTGGAAGATGGCAGGCGCATTCTTCAGGCCAAATGGCATAACAAGCCATTCATAGAGGCCGTCTGGTATCCAAAACGCCGTCCATTCTACGGAATCAGGATGCATGGCTACTTGATGAAAGCCCGATTTAAGATCAAACTTTGAGTAGATGGTACTTCTACTCACCTTCCGTAGGATGGTGTTGATGCCAGGCAGGCTATACTGGTCTTTGTTGGTAATGTCGTTAAGACGCCGGTAATTGAATACCATACGCTCCTTCCCTTTGACTTCTTGGCCAGTCTGAGGATCCACATACGTGCCAGAATTGACAATGATGGCCGTAGTGCGGTGCCTGCTTTTGCTTGGACGAATGACACCAAGATCCAAGAGTGCCTTAATGTGCTTTGCATAAGCTGCTTTGGCTTGAGGGGTGACATGCTTTAGAGGTCGGTCTTCAATGATGAAGTCCGGGTTTTTGATGTCAAGTTGGCATAACACCTTGTTCTTGGACCAGTGCCTCAGGGGATTATCACCAATATATCCTTGTTGTCGGAGTTGATCAAGCAAGGAACTTAGCTTGCTGGTGATGTTCCGTGGCGGGGTTGCTGTTGCTGCATAGCGTACGAGCTCTTGAATTTGGATGTATTCTTCTTCCTCCAAGTCGAGCTCTTCAATAGCAGCTGCTGTCGGTACTGAGGGGAGCGTATTGATGGTGGTTACATTTTTATAGAATGTAACCGTGTTACCTTCAATCCGAACTCCGCCTTGCATTGCGCGGATGAAGTTGCAGCCAAGAATCATTTGAATATTTTCCCCTAATTTCATGGGGAAAGCATAAGTGTAAGGAATCCGGAAGCTGTTCTCACCAATGATCATGCGGCCAAACTTCAGTTTCTTGTTGGCCGATGTACGAGAGTTAATACCACTGAAGTGCACTAAGTATGGATTTTCTTCAAGAGCACCAGAAGAGACGGCTCCTTGATCAATACAGCAGGTTGTGGCTCCTGTATCAAGGATGGCATTAACTTCGAAAGGCATAGCGAGAGGGATGTCGAACTTCACCGTTAGGTTGTATAACATATTCTTGGCCCGACGAGGTTGTGTAGGCATCTGGGCTTCAGCTGAGAGAACCTTTTGTGTGGTGTCCACAAGAAAGACATTGAGGTCGGTGTCAGTATCAACCGCCTCAGCCTCTTGTTGTTTGCCCTTTTGCTGGTACAAACCCTGAACAGCTTGGAAAGAAGAAAATTATGTAGAGAAAAGTTTTCGGCATGTATATTTCTTGAAAACTAAAATGGAAGACTCAATCTGAAAATTTTAAATATCGCATATATACCCCTTCAGAGAACCAAATGCATATTTGAAAGAGAATTTTTAGGGTTTTTTTGTAGTTTCGGGGATTCTTTTCTACTTTCATGAAGTTTGAGGGTTCTTTTAAGATTTCCATGATTTTATGGACTTTGGGAGGGTTTTTGGTGATATTATCTATTTTTACCAATCCTCCCCATTTTTTGCAAAATTAATGAATTTTGAAATATTTTTTCATGTTTTCGAGCTTCCAAGAGAGTTTTTTATACTTTATTATATTTTTATCGAATTCTATGATTTTCTGCACTGTCATAATATTTCTATGATTTTTTTCCTCATTTAAAGATTCTAATTTCCTTGCGTGCCACTTAAAAAAATTCGAACATGCTTGGAAAACTTACTTACGGAAGGAAAATTCATACTTAACCTCTTAATGTAGAAAATTCAAAAGAAGTCAAGTATTTTAAAAACATATTTATCCTCATAATCTTAAAAAATAAAATCGTTGATTCGATTAGAAAACCCTGATTTTTACATATATTGACTCCTAAAAAAATAAAATTTCCTCATTTAACGAAGGGCTTACTTTTTGATTATATACCACTATGACCAAAGGAAAATTAACCAGAAAAATATTTTTGACATATGTACCTCTTAAAAATTGAAATTGAAGACTCAATTTCAAAATCTTAATTATCGCACATATACCCCTTTAGATAACGAAATGCATATTCAAAACATAATTTTTTTCAAGTTTTTATAGTTTCTGGTATTTTTTTGTATTTCTCACGAAGTTTAAGGTGTTTTTTGAGATTTCCCAAATTTCACAGAGTTTCAGAGGCTTTTCTATGATATTTTGTACTTTCACCAGTTTTCTACATTTTTTGCAAATTTAATGTATCTTGTATTTTATTTACTTTTGAAGCATTTTTTTCTCAATTTCTGAACTTTCAAGGGAGATTTCTTCATAAATTTTTATGTTTTCAGAGAATTTTATGGTTTTCCATATTTCATAATTTTTCTGTGATTTTTTCCTCCTTCTAAAAATTTAATTTATTTGCATATACCACCTAAAAAAATTCAAAGTTCCTTGGACAACGTACCTTAAAATTGAAAATACATATCTAGCCTCGTAATGCGGCAAGTTCAAAAGAGGTAAAGTATTTTTAAAACTTATTTTGTGCTTTTATGAATTATCTGTAATTTTTGCATATTTAATAAATTTCGTATTTTTTTTTACGTTACGGGGTTGTTTTTAAGCTTTTGAACTTTCGAGGGAGGGTTTTTATATATCTTTATATTTTTAGGGAATTTCATGATTTTCTACGCTTTGAACAATTTTCTGTGATTTTTTGCCTCATTTGAAAATTTCACTTTACTTGCGTACATCTCTTAAGAAATTTCAAACTTGCTTCGAAAACTTATCTAAAAAATGAAAATACATATTAATCTCGTAAGGTAAAAAATTCGAAAGCAATAATGTACTGCAAAAAAATATTTTGCCTCATAACTTAAAAAATGAAATCGAATATTCAATAAAAAAGCACCGATTTTTACATATATGTCTCTTTCAAAAGTAAAATTTCATATTTAACCTTAAAGAACCAAATTTTCGTATATGAACAGCTTGGAAACAAGAAAATTACGTAGAGAAAAGTTTTCGGCATGTATATTTCTTGAAAACTAAAATGGAAGACTCAATCTGAAAATTTTAAATATCGCATATATACCCCTTGAGAGAACCAAATGCATATTTGAAAGAGAATTTTTATGTTTTTTTTGTAGTTTCGGGGATTCTTTTCTACTTTCATGAAGTTTGAGGGTTCTTTTAAGATTTCCATGATTTTATGGACTTTGGGAGGGTTTTTGGTGATATTTTTTATTTTTACCAATCGTCTTCATTTTTTGCAAAATTAATGAATTTTGAAATATTTTTTCATGTTTTCGAGCTTTCAAGAGAGTTTTTTATACTTTATTATATTTTTATCCAATTCTATGATTTTCTGTACTGTCGTAATATTTCTATGATTTTTTTCCTCATTTAAAGATTCTAATTTCCTTGCGTGCCGCTTAAAAAAATTCAAACATGCTTGGAAAACTTACTTACAAAATGAAAATTCATACTTAACCTCATAATGTAGAAAATTCAAAAGAAGTCAAGTATTTTAAAAACATATTTATCCTCATAATCTTAAAAAATTAAATCGCTGATTCGATTAGAAAACACCAATTCTTACTTATATGACTCCGAAAAAAATAAATTTTCTATTTAACCTTAAAGGGCTTAATTTTCGCAGATCTACCACCTTGAAAAAAGAAAATTAACCCGAAAAATATTTTTGTCATATATACCAGTTAAAAACTGAAATTTCAGACTCAATTTCAAGATCTTAATTATCGCACATATACCCCATTAGAGAATGAAATGCATATTCAAAACATAATTTTTTTTGAGCTTTCAAGGGAGTTTTTTGTACTTTATCATATTTTATCAAATTTTATGATTTTCTATACTGTAATAATATTTCTATGATTTTTCCTCATTCAAAGATTCTAATTTCCTTGCGTGCCACTTAAAAAAATTCGAACATGCTTGGAAAACTTACTTACAAAATGAAAATTCATATTTAACCTCATAATGTAAAAAATTCAAATGAAGTCAAGTATTTTAGAAACATATTTATCCTCATAATCTTAAAAAATAAAATCGCTGATTCGATTAGAAAGCCCTGATTTTTACATATATGACTCCTAAAAAAATAAAATTTCATATTTAACCGTAAAGGGCTTACTTTTCGCATATATACCACTTTGAAAAAAGCAAATTAACCAGAAAAATATTTTTGACATATATACCTCTTAAAAATTGAAATTGAAGACCCAATTTCAAAATCTTAATTATCGCACATATACCCCTTTAGAGAATGAAATGCATATTCAAAACATAATTTTTTTTCAAGTTTTTATAGTTTCTGGTAGTTTTTTGTATTTCTCACGAAGTTTAAGGTGTTTTTTGAGATTTCCAAAATTTCACAGAGTTTTAGAGGCTTTTCTATGATATTTTATACTTTCACCAATTTTCTACATTTTTTGCAAATTTAATGTATCTTGTATTTTATTTACTTTGAAGCATTTTTTTCTCAATTTCTGAACTTTCAAGGGAGATTTCTTCATAAATTTTTATGTTTTCAGAGAATTTTATGGTTTTCCATATTTCATAATTTTTCTGTGATTTTTTCCTCGTTCTAAAAATTTAATTTATTTGCGTATACCACTTAAAAAAAATTCAAAGTTCCTTGGACAACGTACCTTAAAATTGAAAATACATATCTAGACTCGTAATGCGGCAAGTTCAAAAGAGGTAAAGTATTTTTAAAACTTATTTTGTGCTTTTACGAATTATCTGTAATTTTTGCATATTTAATAAATTTCGTATTTTTTTTACGTTCCGGGGTTGTTTTTAGGTTTTTGAACTTTCGAGGGAGGGTTTTTATATATCTTTATATTTTTAGGGAATTTCATGATTTTCTACGCTGCTTGAACAATTTTCCTTGTGATTTTTTGCCTCATTTGAAAATTTCACTTACTTGCGTACATCTCTTAAGAAATTTTCAAACTTGCTTCGAAAGAAAACTTATCTAACAAAATGAAAAATACATATTAATTCTCGTAAGGGTAAAAAAATTTTTGA
>RXID01017347.1:0-10387 GCA_005019695.1 Trichopus zeylanicus subsp. travancoricus
GTTCAAGGGATGTTCTTAAGTTTTTGAACTTTCGAGGGAGGGTGTTTATATATCTTTATATTTTTTTGGAATTTTATGATTTTCTATACTTTGAAAAATTTTCTGTGATTTTTTTCCTCATTTGAAAATTTCAATTTACTTGCGTACACCTCCTAAAAAAATTCAAACTTGCTTGGAAAACTTATCTAAAAAAATGCTAAGACATATGAAACTCGTAGGTAAAAACTTCGAAAGCAAAAAGGTACTGAAACTAAAAATATTTTGCCTATTAACTTAAAAAGAAAATCGCATATTGAATAAGAAAAGCACTGATTTTCACATATATTTCTCTTTCAAAAATAAAATTTCATATTTAACCTGAAAGAACTTAATTTACGCATATAAACCACTTTGAAAGGAGAAAATTGCGTAGAGAAAGGTTTTTGGCATATATATCTCTTAAACACTGAAATGGAAGACTCAATCTAAAAAATTTAATTATCGCATATACACCCCTTTAGAGAACGAAATGCATATTTAAAAGAGAATTTTTATGTGTTTTTTCGTAGTTTCAGGGATTCTTTCTACTTTCATGAAGCTTGAGGGTTCTTTTAAGATTTCCATCATTTTATGGACTTTGGGTGGGTTTTTGGTGATATTTTCAATTTTTACCAATTCTCTACATTTTTCTGCAAAATTAATGAATTTTGAAATATTTTTTTCATGTTTTTGAGCTTTCATTGGAGTTTTGTATACTTTATTATATATTTATGGAATTTTGTGTTTTTCTATACGGTCATAATATTTCTATGATTTTTTTCCTCATTCAACGATTCTAATTTCCTTGCCCGCCGCTTGAAAAAAATTCAAACTTGCTTGAAAAACGTACTTACAAAATGAAAATTCATATTTAACCTCATAATGTAAAAAATTCAAAAGAAGTCAATTATTTTAAAACTTATTTATCCTCATAGTATTAAAAAATTAAATCGCTGATTCGATTAGAAAACCCTGATTTTTACATATGTAACTCTTAAAAAAATAAAATTTCATATTTAATCGAAAAGGACTTAATTTTCGCACATATGCCACTTTGAAAAAAGAAAATTAACTAGAAAAATGTTTTTGACATATATACCTCTTAAAAACTAAAATTGGAGACACAATTTCAAAATCTTAGTTATCGCATCTCTACCCATTTAGAGAATGAAATGCATATTGAAAACATAATTTTTTTGAACTTTTTATAGTTTTCCGGATTTTTCGTATTTTCATGAAGTTTAAGGGTTTTTTTCAGATTTCTCTAATTTCTAGGAGTTTCGGAGTTTTTTCTATGATATGTTTTACTTTCGCCAGTTTTCTACATTTTTTGCGAATTTAATGTATCTTGTATTTTATTTACTTTGGAGCATTTTTGTCTCAATTTTTGAACTTTCAAGGGACATTTCTTCACAACTTTTTACATTTTTAGAAAATTTTATGGTTTTCAATACTTTCATAATTCCTCTGTGAATTTTCTCCTCGTTCTAAAAATTTAATTTATTTGCATATACCACTTAAAAAAAAATTCAAATTTGCTTGCAAACATCCTAACATTGATAAATAACATAATTTAACCCTTAGTAACGTAGCAAGTTCAAAAGAAGTAAAGTATTTTTAAAACTTATTTTGCGCTTTTACGAATTATCTATAATTTTTGCATATTTAATAGAATTTGTATTTTTTTTACGTTCAAGGGTTGTTTTCAAGTTTTTGAACTTTCGATGGAGGGTTTCTATATATCTTTAAATTTTTAGGAAATTTTGTGGTTTTGTATGCTTTGAAAAATTTTCTGTGATTTTCTTCCTCATTTGAAAAGTTCAATTTACTTGCGTACACCTCTTAAAAAAATTCAAACTTGCTTAGAAAACTTATCTAAAAAATGAAAATACATATTAACCTCGTAAGGTAAAAAATTCGAAAGCAATAAAGGTCCTGCAAAAAATTATTTTGCCTCATAACTTAAAAAATAAAATCGCATATTTGATAAAAAAGCACTGATTTTCACATATATGTCTCTTTCAAAAATAAAATTTCATATTTAACCTGAATGAACTTAATTTACGCATATAAACCACTTTGAAGAAAATTGCGTAGAGAAAGGTTTTTGGCATATATATCTCTTAAACACTGAATGGAAGAATCAATCTAAAAAATTTAATTATCGCATATACAACCCCTTTAAGAGAGAGACGAATGCATAGTTAAAAAGAGAATTTTTTTATGTGTTTTTTTCGTAGTGTTTAGGGGATTCTTTCTACTTTCAGGAAGCTTGAGGGTTCTTTTAAGATTTCCTTCCATAATTTTAATGGACTTTGGGTGGGGTTTTTTGGTGATATTTTCAATTTTCACCAATTCTCTACATTTTTCTACAAAATTAATGAATTTTGAAATTTTTTTTCATGTTTTTGAGCTTTCAACGGAGTTTTTTATACTTAATTATATTTTTATGGAATTTTGTGATTTTCTATACTGTCATAATATTCCTATGATTTGTTTCCTCATTCAATGATTCTAATTTCCTTGCCCGCCCCTTGAAAAAAATTCAAACTTGCTTGGAAAACTAACTTACAAAATGAAAATTCAAATTTAACCTCATAATGTACAAACTTCAAATGAAGTCAAGTATTTTGAAAACTTATTTATCCTCATATTATTAAAAAATTAAATCACTGATTCGATTAGAAAACCCTGATTTTTACATATATAACTCTTAAAAAAATAAAATTTCATATTTAACCGAAATGGACTTAATTTTCAAGTGGCGGGCAAGGAAATTAGAATCGTTGAATGAGGAAAAAAATCATAGAAATATTATGACAGTATAGAAAATCACAAAATTCCATAAAATATAATAAAGTATAAAAAACTCCGTTGAAAGCTCAAAAACATTAAAAAAAATATTTCAAAATTCATTAATTTTGCAGAAAAGTATAGCGAATTGGTAAAAATTGAAAATATCACCAAAAACCCACCTAAAGTTCATCAAATCATGGAAATCTGAAAAGAACCCTTAAGCTTCATGAAAGCAGAAAGAATCCCTGAAACTACAAAAAAAACACATAAAAATTCTCTTTTAAATATGCATTTCGGTCTCTAAAGGGGTGTATATGCGATAATTAAATTTTTCAGATTGAGTCTTCCATTTCAGTTTTTAAGAGATATATATGCCAAAAACCTTTCTCTACGCAATTTTCTCCTTTCAAAGTGGTTTATATGCGTAAATTAAGTTTCTTCACGTTAAATATGAAATTTTATTTTTGAACGGAGACATATATGTGAAAGCGTGCTTTTTATCGAATATGCGATTTTATTTTTTAGTTATGAGGCAAAATAATTTTTTGCAGCACTTTATTTCTTTCGAATGTTTTACCTTACGAGGTTAATATGTATTTTCATTTTTTAGATAAGTTTTCCAAGAAAGTTTGAATTTTTTTTAAGAGGTGTACGCAAGTAAATTGAAATTTTCAAATGAGGCAAAAAATCACAGAAAATTTTCAAAGCATAGAAAACCACAAAATTCCCTAAAAATTTAAAGATACATAGAAACCCTCCATCGAAAGTTCAAAAACTTAAAAACAACCCTTGAACGTAAAAAAAATACAAAATTTATTAAATATGCAAAAATTACAAATAATTCGTAAAAGCGCAAAATAAGTTTTAAAAATACTTTGCTTCTTTTGACCTTTCTACGTTATGAGGTTAAATATGTATTTTCAATTTTAAGGTATGTTTTCCAAGCAAATTTGAATTTCTTTTTTAAGTGGTATTTGCAAATAAATTAAATTTTTAGAACGAGGAAAAAATTCACATAGAAATTATGAAAGCATGGAAAACCATAAAATTTTCTAAAAATGTAAAAAGTTGTGAAGAAATGTCCCTTGAAAGTTCAAAAATTGAGACAAAAATGCTCCAAAGTAAATAAAATACAAGATACATTAAATTCGCAAAAAATGTAGAAAACTGGTGAAAGTAAAACATATCATAGAAAAAACTCCGAAACTCCTAGAAATTAGAGAAATCTGAAAAAACCCTTAAACTTCATGAAAATATTAAAAATCCGAAAAACTATAAAAAGTTGAAAAAAATTATGTTTTCAATATGTATTTCATTCTCTAAATGGGTATAGATGCGATAACTAAGATTTTGAAATTGTGTCTTCAATTTTTGTTTTTAAGAGGTATATATGTCAAAAACATTTTTCTAGTTAATTTTCTTTTTTCAAAGTGGCATATATGTGAACATTAAGTCCTTTTCGGTTAAATATGACATTTTATTTTTTTAAGAGTTATATATATATAACTCAGGGTTTTCTAATCAAATCAGCGATTTAATTTTGTAATACTATGACGATAAATAAGTTTTCAAAATACTTGACTTCATTTGAATTTTTTACATTATGAGGTTAAATATGAATTTTCATTTTGTAAGTAAGTTTTCCAAGCAAGTTTGAATTTTTTTCAAGTGGCGGGCAAGGAAATTAGAATCGTTGAATGAGGAAAAAAATCAGAGAAATATTATGACAGTATAGAAAATCACAAAATTCCATAAAAATATATTAAAGTATAAAAAACTCCATTGAAGGCTCAAAAACGTGAAAAAAAATATTTCAAAATTCATTAATTTCGCAGGCAAATGTAGAGAATTGGTAAAAATTAAAAATATCACCAAAAACCCACCCAAAGTCCATAAAATCATGGAAATCTTAAAAGAACCCTCAAGCTTCATGAAAGTAGAAAGAATCCCTGAAACCACAAAAAAAACACATAAAAATTCTCTTTTAACTATGCATTTCCTTCTCTAAAGGGGTGTATATGCGATAATTAAATTTTTCAGATTGAGTCTTCCATTTCAGTTTTTAAGAGATATATATGCCAAAAACCTTTCTCTACGCAATTTTCTCCTTTCAAAGTGGTTTATATGCGTAAATTAAGTTCTTTCACGTTAAATATGAAATTTTATTTTTGAAAGAGACATATATGTGAAAAGCAGTGCTTTTTTATCGAATATGCGATTTTATTTTTTAATTTATGAGGCAAAATAATTTTTTGCAGCAACTTCATTGCTTTCGAATTTTTTACCTTACGAGGTTAATATGTATTTTCAATTTTTAGATAAGTTTTCCAAGCAAGTTTGAATTTTTTTAAGAGCTGTACGCAAGTAAATTGAACTTTTCAAATGAGGCAAAAAATCACAGAAAATTTTTCAAAGCATAGAAAACCACAAAATTGCCTAAAAATTTAAAGATATATAGAAACCCTCCATCGAAAGTTCAAAAACTTAAAAACAACCCTTGAACGTAAAAAAAATACAAAATTTATTAAATATGCAAAAATTACAGATAATTCATAAAAGCACAAAATAAGTTTTAAAAATACTTTACTTCTTTTGAACTTTCTACGTTTCGAGGTTAAATATGTATTTTCAATTTTAAGGTACATTTTCCAAGCAAATTTGAATTTTTTTTGAAGTGGTATATGCAAATAAATTAAATTTTTAGAACGAGGAAAAAATTCACAGAGAAATTATGAAAGTATGGAAAACCATAAAATTTTCTAAAAATGTAAAAAGTTGTGAAGAAATGTTCCTTGAAAGTTCAAAAATAGAGACAAAAATGCTCCAAAGTAAATAAAATACAAGATACATTAAATTCGCAAAAAATGTAGAAAACTGGTGAAAGTAAAACATATCATAGAAAAAACTCCGAAACTCCTAGAAATTAGAGAAATCTGAAAAAAACCCTTAAACTTCGTGAAAATAGGGAAAACTATAAAAAGTTCAAAAAAATTATGTTTTCAATATGCATTTCATTCTCTAAATTGGTATAGATGCGATAACTAAGATTTTGAAATTGTGTCTTCAATTTTAGTTTTTAAGAGGTATATATGTCAAAAACATTTTTCTAGTTAATTTTCTTTTTTCAAAGTGGCATATATGTGAAAATTAAGTCCTTTTCGGTTAAATATGAAAATTTATTTTTCTAAGAGTTATATATGTAAAAATCAGGGTTTTCTAATCAGAGTTATATATGTTAATTTTTTAATACTATTAGGATAAATAAGTTTTCAAAATACTTGACTTCATTTGAATTTTTTACATTATGAGGTTAAATATGAATTTTCATTTTGTAAGTAAGTTTTCCAAGCAAGTTTGAATTTTTTTCAAGTGGCGGGATAAATATTTTAATAATATTAAGTTTTAAGAAAATTACTGTATAAATTAAAAAAATAAGTTTTAATAATACCTCATTTCAGTGATTTTACATTATTTTTTTCACATTAATTACAGTATAGAAAAAATTTTTTAAATATATGAAAAATCTTTGAATGGGATAAAGTTTTCAAGTACAAAAATTATTTTTGAAAATTCATATTTAACCTCATAATGTAAAAAATTCAAAGGAAGTCAAATATTTTAGAAACATATTTATCCTCATAATCTTAAAAAATAAAATCGCTAATTCGATTAGAAAACCCTAATTTTTACATATATGACTCCTAAAAAAATAAAATTTCATATTTAACCTTAAAGGGCTTACTTTTCGCATATATACCACTTTGAAAAAGGAAAATTAACCAGAAAAATATTTTTGACATATATACCTCTTAAAAATTGAAATTGAAGACCCAATTTCAAAATCTTAATTATCGCACATATACCCCTTTAGAGAATGAAATGCATATTCAAAACATAATTTTTTTTCAAGTTTTTATAGTTTCTGGTATTTTTTTGTATTTCCCACGAAGATTAAGGTGTTTTTTGAGATTTCCAAAATTTCATAGAGTTTCAGAGGCTTTTCTATGATATTTTGTACTTTCACCAGTTTTCTATATTTTTTGCAAATTTAATGTATCTTGTATTTTATTTACTTCGAAGCATTTTTTTCTCTATTTCTGAACTTTCAAGGGAGATTTCTTCATAAATTTTATATTTTTAGAAAATTTTATGGTTTTCCATATTTTATAATTTTTCTGTGATTTTTTCCTCATTCTAAAAATTTAATTTATTAGAATATACGACTTAAAAAAATTCAAAGTTCCTTGGACAACGTACCTTAAAATTGAAAATACATATCTAGCCTCGTAATGCGGCAAGTTCAAAAGAGGTAAAGTATTTTTAAAACTTATTTTGTGCTTTTTACGAATTATCTGTAATTTTTGCATATTTAATAAATTTCGTATTTTTTTTACGTTCCGGGGTTGTTTTTAAGTTTTTGAACTTTCGAGGGTGGGTTTTTATATATCTTTATATTTTTAGGGAATTTCCTGATTCTACGCTTTGAACAATTTCTGTGATTTTTAGCTCATTTGGACAATTTCACTTTATTGCGTACGTCTCTTAAGAAAATCAAACTTGCCTCGGAAACTTATCTCAAAAAATGAAAATACATATTACCCGCAAGGGACAAATTCGAAAGCAATAATGTACTGCAAAAAAATATTTTGCCTCATAACTTAAAAAATGAAATCGAATATTCAATAAAAAAAGCACCGATTTTCACATATATGTCTCTTTCAAAAGTAAAATTTCATATTTAACCTTAAAGAACCAAATTTTCGTATATGAACAGCTTCGAAAGAAGAAAATTACGTAGAGAAAAGTTTTTGGCATGTATATTTCTTGAAAACTGAAATGGAAGACTCAATCTGAAAATTTTAAATATCGCATATATACCCCTTTAGAGAACCAAATGCATATTTGAAAGAGAATTTTTATGTCTTTTTTGTAGTTTCGGGGATTCTTTTCTACTTTCATGAAGTATGAGGGTTCTTTTAAGATTTCCATGATTTTATGGACTTTGGGAGGGTTTTTGGTGATATTTTCTATTTTTACCAATCCTCTTCATTTTTTGCAAAATTAATGAATTTTGAAATATTTTTTCATGTTTTCGAGCTTTCAAGAGAGTTTTTTATACTTTATTATATTTTTACCGAATTCTATGATTTTCTGTACTGTCCTAATATTTCTATGATTTTTTTCCTCATTTAAAGATTCTAATTTCCTTGCGTGCCACTTCGAAAAATTCCAACATGCTTGGAAAACTTACTTACAAAACGAAAATTCATATTTAACCTCATAATGCAGAAAATTCAAAAGAAGTCAAGTATTTTAAAAACATATTTATCCCCATAATCTTAAAAAGTTAAATAGCTGATTCGATTAGAAAACACCAATTCTTACTTATATGTCTCCGAAGAAAATAAATTTTCATATTTAACGTTAAAGGGCTTAATTTTCGCAGATCTGCCACTTTGAAAAAAGAAAATTAACCCGAAAAATATTTGTGTCATACATACCTCTTAAAAACTGAAATTGAAGACTCCAATTTCAAGATCTTAATCCTCGCTTCATTTTACCCCATTTAGAGAATGGAAGATGCATATTCAAAAACATAATTTTTTTTGAGCTTTCACGGGAGGTTTTTTATTACTTTATTATATTTTTATCCATTTTATGATTTCTGTACCGTAATAATATTTCTATGATTTCTTCCTCATTCAAAGATTCTAATTTCCTTGCGTGCCACTTAGAAAAATTCGAACATGCTTGGAAAACTTACTTACAAAATGAAAATTCATATTTAACCTCATAATGTAAAAAATTCAAAGGAAGTCAAGTATTTTCGAAACATATTTATCCTCATAATCTTAAAAAATAAAATCGCTGATTCGATTAGGAAACCCTGATTTTTACATATATGACTCCTGAAAAAATAAATTTTCATATTTAACCTTAAAGGGCTTACTTTTCGCATATATACCACTATGAAAAAAGAAAATTAACCAGAAAAATATTTTTGACATATATACCTCTTAAAAATTGAAATTGAAGACCCAATTTCGAAATCATAATTATCGCACATATACCCTTTTAGAGAATGAAATGCATATTCAAAACATAATTTTCTTTCAAGTTTTTATAGTTTCTGGTAATTTTTTGTATTTCTCACGGAGTTTAAGTTGTTTTTTGAGATTTCCAAAATTTCACAGAGTTTTAGAGGATTTTCTATGATATTTTGTACTTTCACCAGTTTTCTACATTTTTTGCAAATTTAATGTATCTTGTATTTTATTTACTTGGAAGCATTTTTTATCAATTTCTGAACTTTCAAAGGAGATTTCTTCATAAATTTTTATATTTTTAGAAAACTTTATGGTTTTCCATATTTCACAATTTTTCTGTGATTTTTTCCTCATTCTAAAAATTTAATTTATTTGCATATACCGCTTAAAAAAATTCAAAGTTCCTTGGACAACGTACCTTAAAATTGACATACATATCTAGGCCTGTAATGCGGCAAGTCAAATAAGAGGTATAGTATGTTTTAAAACTTATTTTGATTTTTACGACTTTATCTGTACTTTTTGCTCTTTAATAAAATTTGTATTCTTTTTTAACTTTCCGGGGTTTGTTTTTAAGTTGTGAACTCTTCGAGGGGGTTTTTATATAATCTTTATATTTCGGGGAAGGGAATTTCATGCTTGCTACGCTTGAACAATTTTCTGTTGATTTTTCGCCTCATTGAAAATTTACTTTACTTGCGTACATCTCTTAAGAAAATTCAAACTTGCTTCGAAACTTATCTAAAAAATGAAAATACATATTAACCCCGTAAGGGTAAAAATTCGAAAGCAATAATGTACTGCAAAAAAATATTTTGCCTCATAACTTAAAAAATGAAATCGAATATTCAATAAAAAAGCACCGATTTTCACATATATGTCTCTTTCAAAAGTAAATTTTCATATTTAACCTTAAAGAACCAAATTTTCGTATATGAACAGCTTCGAAAGAAGAAAATTACGTAGAGAAAAGTTTTCGGCATGTATATTTCTTGAAAACTGAAATGGAAGACTCAATCTGAAAGTTTTAAATATCGCATATATACCCCTTTAGAGAACCAAATGCGTATTTGAAAGAGAATTTTTATGTCTTTTTCGTAGTTTCGGGGATTCTTTTCTACTTTCATGAAGTATGAGGGTTCTTTTAAGATTTCCATGATTTTATGGACTTTGGGAGGGTTTTTGGTGATATTTTCTATTTTTACCAATCCTCTTCGTTTTTTGCAAAATTAATGAATTTTGAAATATTTTTTTGTGTTTTCGAGCTTTCAAGAGAGTTTTTTATACTTTATTATATTTTTATCGAATTCTATGATTTTCTGTACTGTCATAATATTTCTATGATTTTTTTCCTCATTTAAAGATTCTAATTTCCTTGCGTGCCACTTCGAAAAATTCCAACATGCTTGGAAAACTTACTTACAAAACGAAAATTCATATTTAACCTCATAATGCAGAAAATTCAAAAGAAGTCAAGTATTTTAAAAACATATTTATCCTCATAATCTTAAAAAGTTAAATAGCTG